>JAVQIZ010227129.1:0-30927 GCA_036023535.2 Galaxias brevipinnis | reverse complement strand
GTGGTTCCCAACCGAGTCCACAAGGACCCCCCCCCCAGCCCGGCATTTGATCTTCCTTAGTGCCAGTACACTACACCTTGCTGTATGAGACTAACTACACCAGGTGTGTTAGAAATTGGGAAGATTAAATACCTGGAATGGGTGGGGGTCCTTGAGGACTGGGTTGGGAACCACTGCAGTGTAAGTCAGTGGTCAACAAACAGTATCGTGGCACGCTTGGCTGTGCTGTGGTCATTGGTGGGGTTGTTGTCATACTTCTTTTATTATTAAACCTTTATTTAACCAGATAGTGCCATTGAGATTAAAATCTGTTTTGCAAGAGGTCAAGGAGGCAGCACTACAAAAACTCAAGTGGCATAGAGACAACATCCATACTAGCAATTTAAGATAAAGTACACAAAGTTACAAAGAAAGGCATAGAAATCACATACGATTTAAAATGTAAAAACTCAGCTTCCAGAGTCTTTTTTAAAATGTCCTAATGAGACCAGTTCTTATTATTATTATTATTATTATTATTATTATTAATAATAATAATAATAATAATAATAATAATAATAATAATAATAATAATAATAATAATAATACATTTTATTTAGTTTTTAGGGCTTTTCTAGATACTCAAACGCTTTACACAAATTGGTCGCCAATTAATACCACAGAACGAACAACGAATGGACCGACAGCTATCAAACACAACACTTAGTCTGAGTGATACCACGGCAGCCAATTTGCACCAGACTTGCTCACCCAACATCTTACGACAGACTTGCTCACACACATAGGACACACAGACCAACTCCAGTTGAATTGGCAGTGACTGGTCAGGGCACTGGTAGGAGGATGCGGCATGTTTTTTGATGCCTTTTGTTGTCTTGTGCCATGTTAAGGGGGCTGAGTGCATTAGCATGTTCTGTGTTCGTAAGGAATACTTTAGGCCACTTTCAAAAGAGAGTACTTAATCAAAGATGATGCATAAATTGGACGGAACAAGGCCTACAATTTCCTGATGTTATGATTTAAAATAAAAAACACTCGTAAACCACATAATTGGAATGGCCTCATGGCTGACCACCAGAGCCAGAAGCTATGTGCAAGTGCAAGTGGTATAATATTTAGAAACGGCATGATTTTCTGTAGTTTAGTATGTGTCAAGGCCTTGGTTCTCAGGACATGACAAAAGTGGACCAAACACACCAAGCACCACAACCAGCTGTCCACCACCCCAGCACCGAGGCACAGAATGTGGGCACGCCTTCTCTTGAATGACCAGAGGCGTTCTCTTATATATAGGGTGAACCCCGGCCAGCCCAGGTGATTCCTATCTAGCTGATTACCCGCTGCAGCCACCTTTAGTAAAACAAGAGAAACAGACAACAGCAAAGCAGGGCAAGGCAGGGGCCATTACACCCTCCCCCTTAATAATGGGCACTATCCTAGAAACACATGGTCATCCTGGTTCTCTCTCTGAGGAACAAAGGACATGCATACAAACATATAATAAATATACAAATTGTTGAGTTGCCTCTGTCTTATCCCGTCTCATCCTGTCTTGTTATTTCTCAAAGAAATCACATCCCCCACGACCCCCTCAGCCACTGCTGAGCCAATCGTATAGACCCCCGTTGAATGTATTTGATCTTGCTAAGGGTTTTGTAGTTGGTGCAGTTGGTGTCAAAGTAAAAGAAAGATTTATGCACACTAATGTGCCATGTATGAACACCCTGCTAAAGACCGTATGTCTCGCATAATGTACACATGCATGAGTCAGTCAGGTTGGCTATAAAAGGACAATAGAAGCTGAATAAAGAATGTTTGAATAAATTTTTTTTAATTTTATTCGTACACCGTGCCTCATTGGTTTTCTACAATAACTTCAACATTAAGGGATGTATCAATATGACTCATCATATAAGCTGGCTAAGCTGATTTAAAGTTGGACCTGTGTCTCTAACATAACATAAAACACAACATAAAATCTGGCAAATATGCTTTGTTACACATTTTTGGTTATAACTCTTTCATATAACTTTATGAAATGTTTGAATCAGCCTGTCAAGCTGAATTTTTTGATATGAACTGTATGTCTGGTATGAAAACTCAGAGAGAAAATCCAGTTTATGTGCAAACAATTTTATTGTAGGAATGTGGAACATATGGGTAAATATTTTGACATTACATAATTAATAATAATGTTCTAATGATTTTTAACATTATTAAAAAATAACAGTTTTTTTTATTATAATAAAAATTTGCTAAATTGTATCATGTGGTACTCTGAAAAGCACACACCTATGTATCAGGACGTACGTGCACGTCACAGAAACGTAAAATGTGGTTTGACCAATCAAAGGAGCCTTCCACATAGGGTGACCAATCCACGAGACCTTCTCTCACACCCACCCGTCGTACCGCCCACCTCGTTACATGCTATCGTTCTCCACGGACGCAGTTACCTTGCAAAAATGTGCAGTGATGCTTTGTCGCAGTGAGGGGGAAGACTGCATAGGCGTTGTCAGACCGGTGCAGGTATGCCACTGGTAAAGTGACATAAATCAATTTTTGGCTTTAACGAAAGGCTTCTGCACATTTAGATCTCATGTTTATCGTTTGCTATATGACAAGGTAAGACTAATTTGAGGTAAAGCCTAGCATAGCCTTTGAGTGGACTATGGTAAAGGACTAGCCCAGCACTCAAAACGCTAATTATTTTTCATATATAGGAACTAGATATGGGTATATACAAATGTACATTAGTATAACATTAGTAGGACTATGTTGTCTAATGCTATGCAGTGACTGGGTTTTTGCAGGTATAGCGCTCGGAACCTGCCATTGAGCTGACCATACAGTATTGCACCAGGCGCCATGGGGCCGCACCTCTCTGCCTGTCTCATTTTAGGTACATACCCTTTAGGAATTTTGAAATTTGCCCTGGAGTTGTGGTCTATTGAACGGTCTTGATAGGTTTTTCAATAGCAGTTCAATACTAACATATTCTCAAACTTTCTATTTGACCTTTTGCCACATGCTATGACTGTCTTATTAACCCTCCTATTAACTTTGGGGTCAATATGACTTCTTTCAATGTTTGACGTCCCTAAAGAAATTATTGTCATCATTTGTTTTGCTTCATAGCCTTCATATTTAATGGCTTTTCCAAATGTTACTGTTTAAACATGAAATTGACATGACAATATGTTTTCAGTGTCCCGTACACATGTTGTACACATCAGTGTCCTTTGGGGTCGATTTGACCCCAGGCTGTTTTAGCTGCATAAAACATATGAAAAATTAAGAATTTAGGCAGATTTGTTCCGGTGGTTGTGGCTGATATTTGAGTCACCATCAAAAACTATTTTATAATCTTCAAAATACTTCCCTATGCTTTAGGGCCCCAACCTAACATAACCATGCATTCAGTATGACGAGAACTCCTTATGGTTCAAACCACATTGGGGAGGAAAACACATAAAGCCCCCCTTATACAACTTTAACATTGTATAAGACGGGCTTGGTGGAGTGATGCTTAATTTCATAGCAGATTTATGTAGTCCACAAAGAGACATAAAGTATCTGACAAATAAACTTGGTCAACAATTTAAATTAGTTAGTAAGAAATTAGTAATTTCTGAAGGCTGGTGAAATTGACTCCAAGGACAAAGGATGTTAGTAAATTTGAAGATAACAGGAGGGTTAAGATGCTTACATGACATTAAATAATGTAGATTGTCTAAATTCACTGTCTGATCATAATGCATTGTACTATTTCCATCTCATAATATTTGTACTGTAATGGCCTCTCCTCAGTTTTTGTCACCACGGTATCAGGATTCTGGTACACTCCCCGGGGGCCTCAGATGTACCCCTGCCTTACCTACATGGAGCGTAACCTAAGGGTGGACTGTGAGTTCCCAGCCACATACCAACTACCAGGACCCTACTGTGAGTACAGGCAGGACAGCCGGCTGGTGGGGAGCACCTACCCCAACGCCGTCACTCTGGTGTCTACCGACAACCGCAGGAGGGCCAACGTGAGCCTGGTCACCCCGACTGTCTGCCGCATGACCTGGGCCCCAATGTCGGATGACAAGCCCTACACGTACACATGTCGGGTCTACCAGGGCATCTCGTGGAAGGAGAACAGCCTGGCTATACATCAAAGTAAGTCCTTGGAAACCCCCCTCCTCCGTCTCCTCCTCTTTGAATGTATTCTCTTGATGGAACAAGTCACAGAGAAAAAAACATGATCTGTTTTCCTCCATTCTAGGGCTCCTTCCAATTTGCTCTGCCCTCAGTGTGATGTCCCAAAAGGCCTTGTTGCTTCTGTCAGTGGTGATGTCCGTTCCTATAACTATGGGTCTTCTGAGTCCCTGAACTTATCGCTGAGGCTAGTTCCCTTTTTTAACTGATTTCCATCTCATTACTAATCACTTTACTCTTAAGCATGTTCACACAGTATGGGCATAATTTTACATGCAAGATAGACTTGGCAGTAATTCAACATGAACTATGTACTGTAATTCACGTCAAGATTTGAAATAGGCCTGAGAGGTCAAAGGGGTCCATCTAATTGCCTATTGCCAGGTTCTATAGCGTTATTGTCTTTGTTATTTGAATATTTGCTTATTCTACAGTGTTTCAACTATACCTATATAATTAAGTTCAGTGCACATCAAAACAAACTATACTCTTCAACACACATTTACATTCAGAAGGTGCTTCAGGGGGCAAAAGGTAACATTGTACAACATGCCTTACTCCTACTTTTATATTCCCTCACTTGGTGAGGAATGGTTAGAAAAATATTTAGGAATACATTTATCCACACTGTACATTGCACACTGTACAGTTTTGGAGGTTCCGTAAGAAACTGTATAACACTATTGTTTTGCAGACTTCTGTTGCACTTTAAAGTCACGTCCACATGTCATACGACCCCCCATTGGTTGTTATGAAGTCTTGCTTTTACTTCATACAGTGTTTCCTATTATGCATATTCAGTTTTATAACACACTTATTCACATTCTCTGCAAGTATAATATTTAAAGGTTTTGTAAATTGCTTTTTATTATGTAAAATTGCTTACCAATTTATATTGCGTATTTGATTATCGTAGCATAGCTGTAGCTTCCTATAAACTATCAAACATATAGCTTTAAAAGAGAAAGTATTCGCAATTTTGTTTGCCACTGCAATATTAGATTGAGACTTAACAGGCCTAAGGTCCATAGGATGCAATTGTGTAAAAGATCAGAGTACTCTCTGATCAGTCTAGGGATTCACTGATATGGATGTCATAATGCTGATGAAGATGACTCATACCTCATGAGTCGAAAAAAGTATTTTGAGTGTACTGTATGGCTGGATTGAAAGGATGTGTGTCAAGTTCAAAGCTGCTTCTTTTTTTCGAGGTCTTAAAAGGACACGACCATGCACTGTTGTCACTGAACCATTTCCATAAGCTTCAAGGGCCTCTGGGCTTTTTAAATGCTGTTTGCTTGATGTTATTATCCAAAACTGTGCAGCTCATGACAACGTCCTTTATTTAATATTCTGTGACACTTTTATGACAGTGCTTCTGAACAGCACTGTCCTGTCTTACTCATCACAAGTATTCCAATAAAATCTCAGTTGTATAGTGTGCATATAAATATTTGTGTAATAATGTCTTTTAATATATTTTTTTCAAAGTCACACCAACAGGCATGTCACAGAGGTAAATAAAGATATTATGAGAGCTCAGTTGCCTGTTCTCTAATTTAAAATTTATTCACAGCAAGAACTCACTTTGCAACAATGTCCGACCATTTGAAGCTTTATTTATACTGTGAAAATATTACCAGGTCCATCTGCCTTGCTATAAATATAAACAAAAAACAAGTTACACAAAGCAAACACATTTACAAACACAAAGCAAACACATTTACAAAAACTACATTGAAACCTTTCAGACTTAAGAGAGATAATTCTCCAAATAAAATGCATACATATGCTAATAAAAAACAATACCAATTTTGTAATGTATGGATGTACACTTTTACAGTGTTACTAAATTACTTGCATTATTCTCCTCGTTTGATTTTATGATCACCTTCAACTGTAGTAGGTGTTTATTGATAGTTACTCAGTTTTTATGTTTTGAGTCATATTGGTGGGGCATCACTGTAATCAATACGTTTGGAGAAAGCAGGCTTCAGTTGGAAAATTACTATTTCTGCAACATGCAACGACGTACATCTGTTGACCAGGCTGATCTACTACAAAGTTATTTCAAAGCTTAGCACTGTTTATCCACTAGAGGGCTCCTTAGGGCAGTAAAAAACACCAAGAATCTCTGTCCTGCCTTTAGCTGGGCAAATGGTACACATACTGTCAAGGTAGTTTATCAATTATATTCAGTGCTAGGAATTTATATGCAACCTCATCAGTTGGAATTCAATTTTATTGTATGGAGTGAGTGTATTTAATTGGAGTATGTACAAAAACATTCTAAAGAAAATGCAAATATAGATCGTAATGCTATTTAGTTTTACATCCTCTGTAGTCAATAGCCTAAATGTTACCCTTGACTTTCACGGAAGCTGTTCCTATACTATATCGTATTACAAAGAATCCATTACTTCTGATGAAATGTGCTTTCTTTGGGATTAAGTGAAGATTGTCTCCCTATGTGGATAATCTCTGTTGGTTAATGACAAATTTGCTCATGTTGAATACATAATGAGGAATGGCAATTATAGCCTCATTAAGACCCAAGTCTCCTGTGAAAACATCCTGGCTGCCTAATCATCACACAGAAATAAACAACATATCGGATTCACTTGCACATAAACACACAGATACAGCAGTAAGCCTGCACAAAGTAAATCACCCACATACATATATCTTACTGTGAAGTATTTATGCGCAAGCAATACCAAAACCCCTCTCTGGCAAGGCTATGGTGGGGGCCGAGGGGGGGTTAACTTGACTTCAACCCCTAGTTATATTTTGACTGAACACCATGACAAACGATAAACATCTCAAGGAAAACACAGGGCAAATGTATTGCCAAATATTAACAACTTGGAGAGAGGCTGGTAAAAGAATTAAAGAAACTTAAGTAACATAACCTGTCTACATGCAGGAGCTAAGTACTGGATTCATGTTTCAATAGACACAGTTCTAACTAAACATTGTGTGAAGCTATTATGACTTTAAAGTAACACTATTTACAGTGTATTTCACTTCACTTTTTATACAAAATATCATGTTAAACAATACCATGTATGTAACCAAACACCCCCCATAAATCTTTGACAGATAAAACATTATAGACTTTAGTCCCTTTATATCTACTTCGCTGAAATAGTTCCATTGCTGCAAGGTACTTTATTGGTAGAGTTTCTTCAGAGCATACACAGGATTATGAACGATGACCTAAATACGTGGAAAAATTACGTACAACAAAGTAACATCAATCACTTTTACAACAAGTGTCACCTACAGTTTCCATAGAAAAAGAGAGAGAAAGGGTAGAATCCATAGTTTTTTGTTCTTGTGATATCTCTTCATATAACGGGTAAAATATGGCCTCCGTCCTGGAATTCACTTTGACCAGATAACGGTTGCCACCCTGTATGTTAATGGTATTCCAACCTGTCACGTGTACCGCCGTGCTCAGTATGGGTACTGCTTCTGTTTCTTTCCGGCAAAGCATGCCAGCCAAGTGCACAGCAGCATAGCGCCCCCTGCGCCGGCACCAGTGCAGTAGAGCGCCCAGCCAATCTCACATGAACCTGCACACACATAGGACATAGGATGATCACTCGACTTAACCGGTGGATCAGACAAACCACAGCGTGAACAGTTACGGATGTGTCCAACGTACCGAGCTCATACATGTTGGAAGTGTTGCTGCAGGTCTGACGGACTTCCTCGCTGTCCCAGCCCAGAGGGTAGAGGGCACACCCTGACCCAATCAGCAGTGCTGCAGGGAGAGAGAGAGAGAGAGGCCAAGAGGAGAGCCATGAGTCTCTGAAAGGCTTCCTAATTTGGTTGTACATAATATATTGTTTCACTGAACAGGTTGCTTGAATTATTTAAAATCGCCCTTAAGTAGAATTTATGATTATGGGAAAGAAACAATGGCTGTTATAGGGTGGCATTATTTTGTAAAAAGGGGTTGTTATTTCCCTCGAACTCAGCTTTCTAACATCATGAATACATTGACAGCGCACTAAATAGTTAAAGAGAAGAAGCAGTTCATTCAGTTTATCGTTCAAGACAAGGGGAGAGCTTGCACCTTGCCAGTACACTGTTGAGAGGAGAACACATTCCTGTACATATAACACAAGATGTGATTAAACACGGCATGAGATGTGATTAGATACGGCACTTCATCACTAGTTTATTTTACCACCTGTACCTTTGCAACGTCTTAGAGGAGGAAGCAATTAAAAGACAATAATAATCATATAAAGAAATAAGATATCGGACATGGAGGTGTGTGTGTGTGTATGTGGGGGGGGGGGGGGGGGTTCTGGGCTATCAAGCCCCTAAAAGTGTAAATCTGGTTGGTGCTTTGTGGTGTTAAATTAATTTAACAAGCATTTTAATGGGGCAAGAAAAGCACTACTGGCAATGGCAATAACCCTGCACACAGCATTTCAATGAAATCCACCAGTGGGTAGGTAGGAGGAGACAGGACCCCAGCATCCAAGGTGCCTGTAGTCACACTATAATAGCGACTCATGGGGAATCCTAAGACACTAACCATGCTTGGGCCCGTCGTGTTCTCATTTCCAGCCTTAGGGCACCTTTGTACCCGCACTAGGGTTGGCTAACAATCGACAGACGCAGTGGGCGGCCACGCTTACTGTATCACACTCAACTTTCAAGATACTAACTCCCATGGCTGACATATCTAGAAAAGTATCCAAAAAACGGTTAATGACTCAGACACAATGTCAGGTAATTCAGGTCTCCACACATGGCTACCCGAGGCCTTCTGAAGGCAGTGGAGAATTGTATGCACATGCAAATTCAAACAGTGTTCTGTGTTAGAAATGTCTCTTTCCTGTCCACGGGCAACGCTGGCTTATAGAGCCATGCAATGGACTTTTATTGTGGTGCAGCATCCTCAAAGGATAAGACAGAGCCAGAGTGGGGGTGGGGAGGGTGGCATCCATGGGAATGTTTGTAGGACTCTTTAAGGGCCAGCGTCTTTGGGTGTCAGAAAAGCGCCAAACAAATAAAATGAATGATTACTATTATCACTGAAGGACTGTACTGTGGCTGACGGTCTCTGCTGCCCTTGGGTTGTTTAAAAACAAGGCAAGCTGAGGTCAAGTCGGACACTCCTCGCATATTATGTTTTTACAACAGACATCATTTTGTGCTATTTAAAAACAACCGCACTGTTTCTTATGCCAGAATTGTGGAGCACATATAAGGCAAGAAAACCAGAAGGACCAGATTTGGAAGCGTTGTATGTCTGAACTTCTATAAAGAAGCTATATTATAACTTAGAACATTATTTATGGATGTACTTGGCAAAGCAGCAAAATCATCAGATGTCATTTCTAACTTGGCACATAAAACTCAACAACCTTCAGGTAATTTAGGTCCGAAGCGTATGAAGGGTTTTCTTCAAAATATTCCAGGACTGATATGTTATCAGGGGGAGGTTGACATGCATGTCTGAAAATTATTACCAACATCACCTTTGATCTTGCATTATGCCCTGTGGGAGGCCATAAAACTGTGAAAAGAAAAGTGGTCTTTGTCTAAATAATTGAGCCAAAACACATCAAAACAGTTGCTTGTGCATACATTTGTAAAAGTGGGGTTTGTGGGGTTTGTCACGGGATGTGCTAGAAAGAGAGAGAGACAGAAACAGAAAGGACAATAAACACGATAGATAACATTGCTATTGCTATTTCACCAGTCAGAATGAGTAGCCTGTCAGAATAAAGCTATGTTTAAGCATTACCGTTTACATATTTAACAGTTTTCCTGAAAGGATTCACTTTAAAAGTATAGTATGCATTTCTCTAGGAAAGCAAAATTGAGATGTGCGCGAGAATTAAAAACAAATAAGGTGTTTGAGCAGCTGTGTCTGTTGCTGAAGGTGCGTTTTCAAACATCCAGACCATTTTGTTTCCCAGAGAGACGGACTACTGATAGCCCTTTCATCTAGCCTCAGAACAGGCGAGACTCTGTCAGCAGTTGCTGTTCAAGTGACTCACAGAACCTTCCCAAAATTCAGAGACAGCTGGGACCTAACAAAGTGCTACCTAACCAAATAACCTGACAGCACCCCCTGCTAGCTACAAACTGGTCACCGACAAAGGGCTACCTAACCAAATAACCTGACTGTGCCCCCTGCTAGCTACAGACTGGTCTCCGGCGCGGTGGCAAAACACTTCAAACAAAGCGTCCAGACAAGCTGGATACTAGGTTAGCTACTGACTGACCCAGATTAAGGGAGATGGCACATACATTGTTTCCTTTAAAAAGTTATGCAAGTGATCTTGAATAAACATCAAAATGTGATCCATAAAAAATTACATTGAATTGAGGAACGGTACCGCAAGAATAAAACAAAAAAAATAAATCACAATGATTATTGAAAATAAATACTAACCATCTATCGGAAAACTTGGAATACACTCTGAAGTAGCCCTTAGTTGTTTAAAATGTTTGATCTGACAACCAATGTTGTTGGCTTGTGTTTCCATAAAATGTTATTATTAAAAAAGTATATATGTCCTACAAAGGGAAAAAAAGAATACAAAATCCCTTCACTACTTTGGATTCCAATTTACCTAGAGCATTCAAAGCCTTAGGCAACTTTTGCAATTTTTGTGAGTGGGATTAATGTTGCGTGCTCTTTTGATGCACATGAAAATATTCCAAATACATGGGAGATTTTGTTCTGCAGATAAAGACTTCTCAGCAGCCCAAGAGGCTGCAATACTAGTTTCTCTGTTATATATTTGACCACCATCTGCCACATGTCTTCAAAAATCAGACAAACTAGTATACAATTATGGCTTGATATTGGCTTCATGCTGGTGCATGTAGCAGTAAATAAGTAATCCTACAGCTGTCTTAACCATGCCATCATTGTTAGGAGGTATCCTGTAGAGTGACATCAATAAAGTCTATTAACAACTGATCTACTTACAAAAACGGCCGTTAAAACAATATCCTTGGCTACGTTCCACGTGACAGGCGTTTGGAAGATGCCTCTCTGTCCCTGAACGACTTCGCCTGGACAATGTAATCTTTGCATGCTTCAGTGAATGAAAGGCCTGACAGAGCAGGGTGTGATTACAATTCAAGGGAGGGCACGGGGGGGTCTGGCCCGTCAGTTCAATTCAACCAAGTAGAACAATCCCAGTAAAACACTTCCTGGAATACCTATCAATTGTCTCCAACTCTCTGAAAAAGGATATGGGACGAGAGGAGAATCTACTGTGTGCCTCCATTTCAATGAAACTGACCTATATTGTTGTAAAGAAATGTACACCCTCCAGATAAGATAGTTAAGGTCTCAATTGTACACTTGCTCCAAGTCTTAACAATAGGCCTGTGTTTAAAAGGTCAAGTGGGGCTCTGTTGCCATTGGCTAACAAAAATGTTCCCTTGTTGTTTGAATGAAATAGAGGCAATAAAATGGTAATAAAATAAAATCTTTACAGATACAGGAAAGTTTACAATGGACTCAATTTATAACCGTCTCAGAGAGGCAAAATGCCGAAATAGGGCTCCTTTGATCTAAGAATGCTGGATGACAGTAGAAGAAAGTCGGTGAGGGGTAAGGTGGGGAGAGAAAAAGAATGTGAAAGAGCGAAATATTTCGCATTTTCCAGTCTCTTTATGGCATATGTAACACACATAAAATAAAAATAAATAAAATAAAAACATTGCTTTGACTGATTTGGGATGATTTACACTTACCAAGATATACGTTCACAAAATAAGAATTGACTACACAATTTACATCACAACCAAATTTGTCGACTCATTTTTGGACATCCTACCTCAGTGTCCAGTCCACAACATGCATGTTGTCCAAGTGAACTGGGGACATATTCATAAATGTGGGACAACGTCTTTAATTTCACTCTGTAGACATCCCTACCCTTCCAAAACAAAAGGACATAAACACACCGCACATGGATACACACACCCAAATCAACATACACACCCAAAATAAACAAACATGTATACAGAAGGGGGCAGCTACCACTTTCATCCGAGCAGACTGTCGATCTGCCTCCACTTCAAAGAGCTACCAAAGGGTGTGAAAAAAAGAAAGCATAAAGACAGTGTTGAATATGTATGAGTTGTGGAAAGAAATAATTAGATCCTAGCATGGGGTGTCCTGATAAGAAAGAAACGGGGGGGTTGGCTGAGTGGACTTAGCAATGGCTTTGGTAGGCAGTGGGAGCCACCGTCTACATCTGACTGACTGAAGAAGCACGACTTCAAGCTCCACAATCACACTGATCAGTTTGTCCCATCACTTTGTTGCCCAGCCCTGGATTCAGACTTCAGAAGCAGCGAGAGTGTAGATTGCCTTTTAGGAGGCAGAGGCCATCCACACAGAGACACCAACTACCGTAGCGTCTGTTATCCCAGACCCTGACACTTAGACCCGGGCTGACATAGCCTTTTAAACAGATTGCTGATACTTGTAATAAATGGGCCGGCGCCATGCTGTGCTCTGTGGCGATGCCTCCGCGGAGTTTAGTCAGACCTGACCTCATTTTTCTAGCGTACCCACTCACACATATCTAATCTCGCCCTGTCTTGCTTCCCGCACACACAGTGGAACTGTACTCCGCCACTCTGCCTTCCGCTTCACACGCCGCTGCATGCTACAGAGAGAGAGAGCCCCTCGTCTACACTCGCACGCCCAAACTCCGGCTTTATCTCTCAACACCTCATTATCTGCACGCCAGAGTTGTCCTCCCCCGCTAAAGCACAGCCTTTCTGTTCCCTATCCATTTCCCTTCACTCTTGCCTTGTAAAACAAGGACGAAACAGGATTCCTGTCAAATTCCGTTGGTCCTGTATCTCAGTTGAAAGTCGGCAGGGGAAACAAGTTTAATCTCCGAGGGCATTAAAAAAAAACATATAAAAGAGGAGACGGGGCTCATTTGAAGACATTTGTCAACACGGATGATGCTTTGTTTGCTTTACTCATTCTCTGCCGTGATACAGGAGAAGTAGATCAGCTTGTTGTCATACTAATGGTTGTCACTGCTGGGCGTGCCTGTTCCTTTCTGTTCTTATGTGGTCGCATGGCTCTCCTGGCGCCCGCTCCACCGGGGCCATATGGCAGGCCTGCTCCCCTACTGTCGGCTGACTCACCAGCAGAGCAGGGGGACAGGCCGTTCTCCTACTGGAGCTCTCCTTCCCCGGTAACGGCCGACACAGCTATGAGAGCGCACAAGGAGATAGATCACACAACATACTCTGATAGCCTTGGCAGATAGTTATTCTACCCGTAAAGAAACACACTGAGAAGCAAAACGCAGACCGAGCCCATTGCCATTTAAGCACAACCATATGACCTATTCCACATTCTCATGCTGGGTGCACCCTTGTGGTCCACACACTGTAGCGCTAGCCAAGAAACAAATAGAATGTAATGACCTGTCCCAAACAAAGCAGCCTGAGGCTGCCACATCAAATAGCTTAACAAACACACACAACTCAGCACAATCTACTGGCCAGTGTGAACGGGTCCACCTCTGACCCCAAAAGAAAATGAATATAGAATTCCAGAGGGTGGAAGAAAACCGCTAGTATGTTTAAATCAATATTATTAAAAGGTGCTTTTTCGGTCGCATAATCCAATTCCGAGTGAGCTGAGCACCTAAAAGAGAATCTTGAAGCACACTTCTGAAAAACTCGCCCTAGGCCAGCGTCAAGTTGTATCATCTATATTTAACAATGGCAAACCTGCCTGGTCTCAATTACCTCTTCTCTGGTTGTGTAGGTGCTGGCCCTGGCATGAGTGCCAATGTTGGTGCCAGTGGTTACAGCACTGCTGTGTTCCATATATGTATCTCTGTGAGCTGGGGAGCCATGATGGCCTTTCTCTTTACAAAATGTATAGTCCACTCTGGTTTTATGTAAGAAAGCAAATTCTCTGTTTACCTGTACGTTACATTTGTGGATTCAAAAGTGCAAATGTAGTTGCAAAGACATTCGGTACACCATACTCAATGAACATGTGGTGTATTCCACCACGCACTGGCTCTGTGTTTTTAAATAAAGGTAGCCACGGATGGCAGACTCTTGGTTATGCAATCTAAAGTTAGTATTCACCTCATTTTCCTCATTAATCTCTCCTGAGGGGGATAAGAAAGGTGCATGAATCAGGTCCCTATACAACAAACAAGCTAGAGAGGGCATCAAATGAAATCAAACAAAGACAGGTGGTATGTGGAAATGTGTGTGTGTGTGTGTGTGTGTGTGTGTGTGTCTGCTGATCACAGCAGGTGTAGGTATGTGTCTAATAGACAGTGTTGAAAGCATATCTGGGATGTTAGACGTCTGCTGTCAGCAGTCTCCGCAGTGTGCGCCCTTTAACACATTTTCTTTTTCACCAGCCACCTACCCACAATACTCGAGTGTTGGAGCTGTGAAAACAAGTAAGGTGGAGAAAACTGTCTAGTCAATGTGGCAACATCACTGTAAATGGAAGCAAGTAACAGGTGAATGTTAACTGGAGAGTTAAACAGTTATCTCTCTGCCTAGTGTCTATGTTAGGTTAAAGGTTATCTAGAAAACCTATCGGTTTAATCTTTTCCGCTCTGGGACGATAGATTAAAGCTCTAGGGTCAGAACGTTGACTGCACATGACTGGAGGCGGACAGATGTTCGGCCACTGCGATTTTGACCGTCGTTCCGGCCCTAGCCAAAGAGAGAGGCAGAATGGGTTGGGATTTATTTGTATGTGTGGGCATATGTGAGAGCTCACGTGTGCTGGTGCATGCCTACAAATTCATTTACATGCTGTAAATGGTTTACAAGGGAGGGCTTCATGAGAATAACAATGGTGGATTATTATGAAAAACGGCCACATTTTCTTGTATGGGGGGGGGGGTTCTCTTGGCTCTGATCCATTTGTCTGAAACTTCAAACCGAAATGTCCGTGTCAACTGCAGCCCACTGCTATGTTTGTGTCGCTAAAGGAGCAGCACGGAAAGAGATTTTGGAACAATCTAGAGAGGAACTTTCAGGGGCAACTTAACAAGCGGCCAGCTCAGTTTAGTGCCGCTGAGTGAGTCCGACCCAAATCAGGACCTTTGAAGCACTGATATACAGAGTGCTCTTTGTTCTCAGTCTCTCCTTGTGGCTTCGACAGTGGGACTGGGTCTACTGCTTTCGGCTTCGGAAAGCTGTGACATGCCTCATCCGCTACACTGTTTACCGTTCCTCTTCTCTGAACGCTCCTCTTCCCCCTTCTCTCAGACAAAGGCTTTTAGAGGTTTCCATAGCCTACTACGGCACCAGCATCAGCTGGAGTTGGCATAAATGAACCCTCAATTCTCACATCCGACATGCTTTGTACAGCTCTACAGAGACTGTGAAGTTGAAAAAAAACACCTCTCAGCAGGTTTTTAGACATGCCAGACAGTGCCAGGATCATACACATCTGTTAATTGCTTCGTGGCCAACTTCCTAATTGTCGTCTCCCTCATTTAAAAACCATGCGGGCAGGCTTGACTGTCTGCCTCACTTCTCGGGGACAAGTAATGGAACACACGCTGGCCTGTCCTACTTTAACAGGTCAACCTCCATGGATTGTGTCGGCCTGGCTAACAGCTGGCTTGGGAGTGGTAAGCAAATGTCCAAGTGTGTGGTTGGGGTCAGGGTGGGAGCCAGCCAAATGGAAGGGCGCCAACTTTATAAACTGGTGGGACAAAAGGCCCTGAGACAGTTTTTCCCCCCCACAGTCAGTTATTGACACAAACACTCCCACGCTGCATCTGCTCCTCCCTGACAAATTCCTCCGAGACTCTTCCTCCGAGGTCTTTAAATCCCACATAATGTTTTACCTCACTCCCTGTTACATTATGTGAGCTTACGCTCAATCTCCAAGCTCCGGTGTGAACTAAGAAGCTCAAGTCCAAAGGCCTTGGCAAAGCTAGGATATGAGTCAAAACTTTTTGACACTTGGGTTACAATGAATTATTCAGTGAGAGGTTCCGGCGGCATTAGCTTTCCCCTGTCGACTTAAGTCTAATCATTATGTTCACAAACGGCAAGCACAGTGACTTGCCGCGATCTGTCACTGAGGCACACCCGCTCTCTGGCTGAGAATCCTCGACTACTCAGCCAGTGGACACACTTCCTTTCTGTCCACTGAACTTTGCCCGACCAGAGCTTGGGATTACTTTGAGGATACAGAGCAGAAAAAGAAACCATTACATCAGCTGCATTTCGCCATTTGTTTATAGTTCAGAAATATTTGCAGAACTGTGTAATGACACAACATGACATCTTTCCAGGCTGTAGTTATGCAAGGTACGCTAAGAAATCATTTAAAGAGGTTTTATATGTTCATACAACTGAGGAAAAACAAACTCACTAGCTGGTTTGCCTGAATTGTGGAATGCATTTGAAGCATAGCAGGTCATCATATAATTATCATAATATATCATCATCTCAACATCAATTTTTAATCGGGAGAAAGTGTGGATATGTATAGGGAGAGTTTATTAGCATGGTGGACAACAAGTAATAGAAGCCCAGAACAAACCACCACTCTAATAGTGTGAGCCCACATATCAGCTACCCGCAAGCACAAATGGGTGTTTTTGACAATATCTAAAATCTGATCAGAAAGAAAATGGGAACGGCGCTAAAAAGGCATTGAAAAACTCCTTTCAGCAACATGCAGTCGAAAACCAAAGAGAGTGACTGGGGCTTTGTACTCTGGGATGAAGTCGGAATCCAGTGGAGGGAGGGAGGGAGGGGGGGTTAGGGGGCTGTCCCCCCTGAATATTTCTAGAGAATTCCTAAACATTCCCAGCATTCCTAAGCCAGACACAGAGGCCCTCTGCCTTAAAACTTGAGGTACAGGCAGCATGACACAACTGTATACATACATAAGTGTATACAAGTTAGACACCCGTCTTAGCCATGGAACATTCAGCTGAAATATAACAAAAAAATAAAAGCGATCCCCCCACTCACTTCCTCCAGCATATACAAGTAGTTATTCCAATGGATGTTATTATGATAAGTCATATTATAAGAAGCTCCAACCTATCCCTCACAGTTATTCATAAGCAAGTGCAAACCTGATTAGAGCTCTCTTACCGCCACCCATTTCTTACCCACAAATCATAACATGTTACATCAAGAACATTTTTATGTTTCAAACTAAATTTAGCCGTTCAAATTTAGACATGTAGAGTGGCTGTGATTATGGAAGGAATTGAACCAGTGTGATATTATCAGAGGGAGATAATCTCGGTTGTTTGAAAGATGTGAAATCACCTCGAACTCTCAGTTCCGAATCGCTACCATTGAAATGTAATTAAAGAAGCCTCAAAATGTAAATAAAGGACTGAGTTCAGAATGACTGTATATAACCTGAATAGAAGCAGCGACAGGACTGTTTTGCCTGAACGGCTTCTGTTAAAGGGACTGTGGTTTAGATATATAGCATATTTGAATCACAATTTTTCAAGCCTATCTCCTGGTCATAAGCTGCCATTCGGTCATGATCTACTCAGCCTCTCTTCCCTTCCCACTCGCGTTCCTTTAGTGTACCCACCTTAATCATTGCAGGGCAGTAGTTTACTGTGCAGAGAATGTAAGGGGGGTTGGGAATTCATTGGAATTTGACACATGTGGCAAGCAGGAAATAACGTGCTACATTTCAAAACAAATGGAATAGAAAAATCCCTTTTGTGGCAGGGATGGAAAGCCTTCTACATTAGACAAAAAAATTATACCATGATACATGGTACTATATAAATTAAAACTTTATGCGAATTGTTGGGGCATGCAAATGTCTATCATGCATAAGTGTCCTGTGCAATAAACAGTCTGTAGCATTGATGAGAGAAAGTGTGGATATGTATAGAGGGTTCATTAGAATGGTAGAGTTTAGTGCCAACAAAGAAATAGAATGAAAACGTTTGTTTGGCAAGTGACAGCCAAAACACAAACGATAAGACTTATTACGCTTCTTTTTTTTTTTTACATTCAGCGTTTTCAGCCCAGGCATGTCCTTGATCACATACTTTCATGTCCCTTCGTGTCTAATAAATGCTCGCCCATATCTTTGCCATTTCATTTGCAGATGCCTATTTCAACTTTTTTATGATCCTTATATTATTATTATTATTATTATTATTATTATTATTATTTTTGATAATAATAATGATAACAATAATAATAATAATAATAATAATAATGATATTTTTGGATTCAACTTCATAGCAGTTCAAATTTAAAATTGCTTTAAAGTTATAGTGTGTGTTAAGGGGGTAAAAGCTACAACAACTAAAAGACATGACAGTGAGAAAGTGTAATATCATTCCAATGTATTATCATTATTATAAGCTTCAAAGCTTGTTTTATTGGAATTGGCCCATTGGCTTGTCTCTCTTGAGATACATACTTACGTCTACAGGGTACAAAGAAAGGGACAAGTTGAGCGTCAAAGATTAAGAGTTCTTATTCAAGGAATTCTTGATTTTTGGACTCTGTCCATACTAGGGCTAGGTTTAAAGCAGCATCATTCGATCCTCGAGACGCAGGTTGAACAGTCAGTCAATGACTTGAAACAAGAGACTTGTTCAGCAGTGAGGATCACAACATAAAAACAGCAACAAGGTCGAATTAGCGCCCCCTTCGACAAAACAAAATGAAGTGCCTTTTGCTGTGATGTGTTGTTCCCAGAGAACAAATGCCATGAGATGTTTCTCATGCATGAAAGAAAGGAGAGGCCTCCAGAGAGCAAGGCAGGAAGCAAACAGAGGCCCTGGCAGTGCGAGCTTAAGGAGGTCACCCCTAATCAGCTCCAGCCCCACGGACTCCCTAGGAGACAGACAGCAGCGGTCGGTCATTACACAGGGGGAGGAGTGGGGAGGAGTGCTGAACAAAGAACAGCGATGCCCTTCCACAGCCCCTTCTGCATGGCAGGGGCACACACACACCATAAAAGGACGCGACCAAAAAGAACAGCAACAGCTACATCCATCCTGCTCCCATCACAGCAATTTCCCTAGTAAATTATAACAAGTGAACCGAGAAACTGAAAGGAGGGCACAGTACATTTAGAAAAAAAATTATAATCTGAAAAAAGCATCCCGTCATTTAGTGGTTTGTCTATTTTACATTAGGGATGTTCCATCTTTGAACTTTCCTAATTTCTCATTAGCCCTTCGGCAAGAAATCCAACTGGCTTTTGACTTACCTCCCACAAACTGGATCCCCCCAGCTACGCGTCCTACTGTTCTGGAGATGAGCTCGGAGACGCAGCAACCCATGAGAGCAGTGAGGGCCACCAGCAGCAGTAGACCACAGCCCACGCCTGTAACCACTGTGCAGATCCTCCACTCCGGGCTGGGGATCCCCTGGAAGGAGGCGTAGCGCCCACACTGCTCCACCATGACCGTAAATCCCCGTGCCTCGTCCAGCACCGGGTAGGAGCAGCGGCGGAAGGTGCCGAAGGAAACAGGCTTTCCCATCTGGGAGCCTAGCAGCCAGTAGGGCATGAAGAAACCCACGCAGGAGACAGCAGCACACAGGGAGGACAACAAGGCCCACACCACCCCAGCACACGTCAGGCTGGAGGCCATGACTGAGCAGCCACTTTTAACGAAAGCCCGGAAACTATTTCCTTCTCTTATATCTCACGTTTCCCATTTAGCTTCGACATCAAGAGGGGGTGTCAATATTCCGGATCTACACCTGCTTCTCTCTCCCCTTGTCGATGCAGTGACCCCTGATGAAAAGCAATGAGAATGATTTTATTTATCTTGACAGAAATGACAACTGGCTGTAGTATGTCACAACATGATATAGAAGTCCTGGGAGGAGCCCAGTGTGAGGCTAAGCACCTAAAAACATTTCAAATATCGTCTAACAAAACTTTCTGTTATTTTTGTAATGCCACCTTGATAACTCATCACACGTATTTGTGTATATATTTTCACTGCTGTATATTCATGAACATACAGGTATCAAATGAAAGATCATCTGAATGTCATGAATTGAGAACGTTAATCAAAGTGAATAATATTTTCAATAGGTTGAAATTGCCTGAATGGTCTGAATTGCCCAATAGAAGCCACATGGGATCTGTTCTTGAAAATGTAGTCGAAAACGAAAGACACAACAAAATATATAAACAAGTCTACTGCTTTTCAATAAATAAATCATGACGGTGGTAGGCTGCTATTTATAAATCACGCTTAAATGAAGGAGCCAAGTCTGTATTATGCTCACAATTGGTTCCATAAATATAGTTAGAAGGAAATCTTACATGTCCCAGGCCTCGTGACACGACTCAGTTGGACTAATGTTCGCAGGTGAATATGAATTTCAAAGTTCAATACAAGATACCGGTAGTTTGAGAAAGACTTCAGGAGAGTCTAGAGAGTGGACGCCGTCCTGAGAAAAATGCACCAAAGCCCCGAAAACAGATCGCATAACATACTCCCTCAATTAGACAACCTAGTCTGCCGGAACACCGTGATTGTCTGAACGGAAAATGACAGGTAAATTCGGCCATTCACTCCTGACGCTTCGGAAGAGCGATGAGTTCAGTACATTTAGGAGGGCAATGTAGCCAACTGTAGGCTAAGGACCTTGAAGCCTATATCCCCGCCCAGTGGGCTTGTCGTTTAAAGTCTCATTCAACACGGACCGTGGGGTGGTGCAAACGCTCCTCCTGGCTGCAAGCTTTTACTTTATTCTTTCTGCATATGCAATCCAATGTTTTCACTCTGCATTAGTATCTAAACATCGATTTGAATTTGTCTGTCAGGCAGTTTACCAACACAATTTAAACGAATCGGTCATTTAAGTCCTCAAATGAGTGGGCGTAAATTGTAAAATCAAAGTGTTTCAGTATTGGCACATTTAGCTTAACTTTATGTTCAGACATTTTATTGTAATTAAGATTAAGTCATTATCGTTAATTAATTTCGTGTAGCGTCTAAAGCATCTTTTTCGTGAAATGTCCAGATTTTTCCAACTCCACTTGAGTCTGGGTTTTACAGTCCCTGTCGATCTCGTTGTGCTCGTCAAACTACCTATATTAAATTGGATTATCGGACCTGGCTGTGATCATTCATGGCTGAGAGCCAATGAGAAGGGCCTAGGACCCAGAGAGAGGGCTTTTCGTTTCAAATCGTCTGTGAGGTCAATGGGTTGAAAGAGGGGAAATAAGGGCAATTATGTCAGTGAGAAAGGTAATAGCATTCAAATGCACAGATTAGATTGACTGTTATGCTCATCGCTCACATTACAGATATCTCAATAATAGTGATTTCTTCTGTCATCTATTGGCTGGAATCCGGATGGTGATTACAGAGTGACTGTTACATCCAAAAATAAAAGTATTACATTGAAGTTAATTGATCATTGTTAAATTAAAGTGTTTTTGCTTAGAACACAACTGCCTCTAGTAACTGGAGTGTTCTTTATTAATTACTTCCTTTCAAACCAAATGAGTTGACTGGTGCCAGTCCTGCCATTTTTCAGTAACCTCTAAATTGGGATGCCCATTATTTTAACATAATACTGCACATGCATTATCCTACATCTGAAAAAGAGACCTGGGGGAGACATAGATGTTGACAAATCATAATAATAATAATAACCTGTACACCCAAGGAGGAGTTGACCTACAACAGCAAGCAGTTTTGTTTACAAAACATATACACACAATGCTGTTTTAACTCCAACGTGGTGTTATCGAGAGATAGGATTCCTAGAGACTGGGCATGAACACAAGAAGCACACAGGATGACCGAACACACTTCCAGACAGGTTGTGTCTTGCCTGCATGTCCGACAAGAGCCAGGTTGCATTCATGACTATGTGCTTCACACCCCTGAATGACTGATACATGCCACTGTCCCCACTGATTATCCGGTCTGTGATTACAGGCCCAGGCGCCGGGCTGGCGGCCGTCAACCGACTCCTTTATTAGAGCCTTGGGCCTGGCAGGGGAGCCAAGGATGGACACTACCGGATGATACATGTTCCCCGGCCCATCCCCCAACTCCCATCCCTTTCTGCAAGCTTTGCAATGCTTGACTTTGCTTTTATTGACCAGTGACATCGGAGCCTGTGAGTATGTGAAGGCAAACATTTATGTTAAAGGTTGCACTTAGCAATATATCGTATACGTGCAGTCTCATATATTATTTCAGGTCCAGTGCCTCCTTCCATCCCTTGCCTGAAGTAGGAGACCAATACTGTGGGTTTTTGTATAACTCGGGTGGCCATCTGGTGATTGGAAAGGCAACATTCAAGCACTTTAGAATTATGTTGATGTCTCGCTGAATGTAACTTAGGAACCTAACTATGATGTAAATGTCAATAAAGTCAGTGCAAGTGCCATCAGTCCTGAAACTGGTTGCAGTACTAGCCTTAACCATTAGATGCTGATGTTGTCTCTCAAATCAAAAAAGTTCCAACACCCTCATAGTGTCTCTCTCTTTGTCTCTCTGGTTTTAAACCTGCACTGAAATCTGAATTCCTTAGTGCTCCTGCTGTCTCTTGCTGTTTTTATCATTGACAAACCAGAGTAGACAAAGGAGCCTAAGAGTGGGGCAGCTGGTGTGTTAGGGCTATCGTATGCCTGTAGGTGGCATCGTTCTCCAAGATGTGTTAACAGCTGCCTGTGAGAAACGGCCAGTCTGTCTTTTCCCGTTTGAAGAACAAAATGATTTGCTGTCAAACCCAGATAATTCAAAAGAGTTCACCTCCACCGTCAATAAATTATCGGTTTTTGATTCAAACACTTGCCTTACATCCTATTCAGCAGACCCATATAGTTCTAGCCTTATTAGCCATTATATGTTAACACTGACTTTACTTTGACCTCAGCTGTCAGAGTGCCATTGTAATTGTGTGACTAAGGGACTCCTGCAAGCATTCACACTTCATAATCCTCTGGCAAAGTGTACCTTGTCACTTATATGGCAAAAAACGGTGGGCCATACTGGTCTTTGACAGATAATTTGCTCTGCTCCTGAATTTTTCCTCAAACATTTCTTCCTAATGGCAATAGTTGTTCTCTTTTAAGATGTGTTATTGTGGCTGGTAGAACCTTGAGGTAAGTGAGTGGAACAACCTCCTCCAAACAAGGGCGCCTTTATGTTTTTGGGCAGAATATCCAGTCACGACATTGCCATTAGATTGGCAAAGAATTATAACACTGAACTTATCTCCATAGTTATGACTCATTTTTTGTGCTTTGTGTACTTGTGCCCATCTGCACTGAATACAATTAGCAGCCCGTAGCCAACAGCCTTGGGAGTTGTAATCTATTATGTTCATGTATCATGATCATTTATTTTAGTTTTTCGCTTCCATACACACATTTAGACAGCTACTAAGACACACTGGCAATTTATGTTCAGTTATTATCGCAAAGCAATATTTTGGTTGTATATTCTTTGCATCCTTTTGATTAATATATAAGGACTTCGATGTGATGCATCCTGCATGGACACATTTGACACATGTAACCTGTAACTAAAGCTGGCAGTATCATCATTAGGTAACAGTCCTATGCCTGCTCAATTGACAGCAGTGTTTATCTTTTCAATAAATAGAGATGTCTTTCTGAAAGACAGGGAATTAGAGGGAAATAGAACGTCTTTGAGAAATGGAGATTTAATAGAGATGGATTACACTAAATGTTATTAGGCAAGTGGGTAATGAAATAAGAAGGGTCATGCAAGGATTCGTATTGCGTCATGGGTTTCTCTCCACTTCCTGGTGATCTGAGGGCAGCATCAGTGATTGGCGCTAAAGTAATGCACTTCATTGAGATGCTGACAGTGCAGTTAACTGTGTATATGGATATTGTAAAGATATAAATCTAGCAGACACTTAACATAGCTATAGTTGAAATAATTATATTATGGATAAAAGTATTTTTCTGTCACGTTTAGAACCACAGCGTCGTTCTTATAAAGTCTCAGCCCTAGGAGAAGATATGCACTGAGTCATACTGTATAGTATAGTGGTTGAAAAAGACACAGACATGTATGTGACATCTAGGCATATTCTTTAATATATGGCTCAAGACTTTTAGAGTGTCAATGTGTGTAATGTTCAAGAGAACAACATACAGTAGAACTTTTTTTTAAAGCAACTATAGACAACTATTTTATATTAACAGATTATCAATACATTTCTTCTGGTGGCACATTGTAATGACTATGGGAGAATGAAAAAATCGCTCAGATCGGTCCTCTTGAAGTCTCAATATTTAACACAAATTTTGTCTGCCACCGGGCATGATCTCCCACGAAACTGACTAATTGCATTATGGCACAAGGAAGTGCGTCACTAAATCAAGAAGAGATGCCCACACTTGGAGTATAGTTGTTGATCGTGCAAGTGATATGCAATCTTCAGGAGCATTCTGCATGTCTTCTTTGCAACGGATAGAGACAAGAATTACACCAAGCAAACAGTAGGGTCGCCAAAATCATCTCCTACAGATAAACTGCCTCTAGGAACTTTAATAAAAGCCTTTGTCATTAGCTGAAATCTTCGATATCTGCTTTCCTTCACTTACTTAGCATCCCTCTCCCTCAGATTGCCCATGATTCTGACATCTTACAATTGTGTTATATTCTTTGACTGGAGGTTGTTTAAAGACTGTGGGCACAGTGAGGTGGGAGTCTAATTCCCATTGACCTTTCCCGGCTTTTTCTCCCTACTTGACGAGAAGATGAGTAGCCCACCACTCCTTTTCTTCTCCTCCGTGCTCACCACAGTGTCCCCCTTAGCCCCGTGTTTCTCCTAATGCACAATTTAAATGGGGAGCCCAATTACACAGGACTCCTTGAGGCTCCTCCACGGGGATAGTACATCTCTGTTCAGTTCAGTCATCATGCTGCTTCTAAAGGGCAATTGGATTTAGGACGTAGCCCTTCCTGTCTTTTCATCACATTGGATTTCTCATTTGGATTTCTTTCTTATTTTCCCCCCAGAAAGGTCATCCTCATCATATTCCATTATGTAATAGGGCCAGAGCACATCTTATAAAGAATATCTTGCACAACACTCAGGTAAATAATTGCCGACTGAACCTTAGGTTTAAATTAGTTTCCTTAATCATTTTAATGCCCTCTCCTAATGGAATTTGGTGTCTTATGTGCACACAGGCACACACCTTTAAAACTTGCTTTGCATCTCACCTTGCCCAGTCTCCACACCCTCCTTGGAGGGCAGAGTTCCCTATCCCTGGCTTATGTTGGGCCTGCCCGGGCCTGTCTGACTGAGGGGAGATCCCTCGTGAGAGACTCCGCTGCTGCCTCCATGGGCCTTTTAAGTAGCATCTTTACCCAGGCGTCACAGCTGCTGACCCAGGCCTTACTCCCCTGTCTGCCGGGCTGTTGCATAGTTACAGTAACATATATATATATGGTTAACATTCTGAAGACACCTGTTCCCCACATAATTATAAATCCCTATCGCCCTTATCACTATTTGTATTTACTTCGTTTGAGGAAGCCCAGCGGTGCTCCACTGCTCCCCACTTCATTTGCCAAAGGGTGAAGGGAATGTCTAATCGGCTCTGATAATAAATCCCCATCTCTCATATACCTGCTCTGTCAGCTCTCCTCGATGCCCCTGGTATAGTAGATATTACCCAGTAAATGCTTTTAATAGGCATTTAACCGTAGTAGTATTTCTGAAAATGATAAGCACAGTACAAAGTGTCATGTAGTTTGAACTCATTCAAAATTGTAATATTTTTCTTTCTTGATTTACGAGTACGATTGACGATCCATCACAAGGATCCATGTCTTTCTCACAGATCAAACTGTTGTGTATAGATAAATAAGATGGAAAAAACCCTTCCATGTCTCTGATGCATGTGTGAGTGACGATAAAGGAGCTGAATGGGTCTGTTGTCGAGCGTCCGGCCTAGGGGCTCAGCTGTTCCCCCATAATAGAGCTACACGAGACAAATGTTTGGATCGCCCATGTTCATGGTTTCTCCACTGGTTTGCCGCTCTGACACATTCTAAGAAGATAAGGATAATTCCATGTGCTGAAGAGAACACTTACTTTAAAATGAGTTTGACACGTATTATGTTGTATTCTTTTTTTTATATATATATATATATATATATATGTATATATATATATATATATATATATATATTTATATACTGTATATATGGTTGACAATCACAGTAGTTCCAGCAACTATTTCTTCACCATATAACCTATAACCTATGGTGACCTATACCAGAAGAAAAATAAAGCTAATGTTATGGTAACTCCAAACAAAACCAAAATAGGCAGTGATTTCTATAATAATCATAGTATACACTTTGGGCTATTTTAGCTTGATTTACTATTATTATTCTTTAAATGTGTCTTCTGCTTCAATTATTGTGAGTACTTTGTCTACATAGAAGCCTGAGTAGAACAGTAGTATATTGTCTGCATCAAAATGAGCTGTTTGAACATGGTGGCACTCAATGATGCTGTACATTGTACATTCAAGGAACAGTGTAGCTCCTGAGCATAATACAATTTGCAGTGATCAATTGATCCTGCCTGACACAATGAGATGCATGTGATGAGGGTCAACGTTAGCTTTGGAAATGTGGTGGTCTTCACCAGAGCAGGACATGGTCCACACTATATATCTATCCTGAATAATAAATGAACAGAGTTCTTAATTAGGGGTCAATTGTTGTGACGCCATTTTAGCGGAGAGCTAAATATTTTATGCTGGAGGTAAGAAGAGACTTGGAGACACCCTAGACGCCAAAGAACCCTCTTTTCAAAGAGAAAGTTATTTCTGGTGTACCGGGTGCCCCTTTGCAGGATCAATGAAAGTCTCAATTCTGTAGACCCACCAGACAACTTTACATCAACAAACCGTAAGTTGCGCTTGCTTTTACTCTGAATGATGTGGTCATTGATGGTGCATCTATAGAGTTGAAAAATTAAGATAAGCCTCATTGGAAATCATTTGAAAATACAAGATTGCTAATAAACCGTGGTACAGTATGTGCCTCTGTTTGGAGCACTTCACGGTTCCTGGAAAGATAGATCTGTAGATAGATTTCACAAATCGGTGGGTGAATTGTACATTTTTCAATTTCTCGTCATAATGTAAATGTATTAAATTACCCTTGAGTTGTAAAAGTCAGTCACTTTCCCAAATGTACCCACAGTAAATAAGCGTCAGTATACAATAAAAATATTTTGGCCGTGCTTTCCAGCATAATGCATAACATATTTACTTCCCTGTTTGTGACTATTCATTATTTGACTAACTGTGTTTTTTGGCATACCAATCCATAACAGTATATAATTTCATTTAATAAAAGAGCATTGTGCTTGGATTGCTATAATGTTTTTCCTCGTCCTCACCTCAAATCAGCCTCCCTTTGTCAGCTTTACAGACGGCATTCCTTGCACATGCTGTGTCCTCCGTCACAATAATTGATTGCGTAAAAGGATTGCTTTAACTTAAGTCTGGAATGTGATTTTGAAAGATAACTGTGGCGTGATGAGGCGGAGTGCTTACACAGACTGGCCAAAGTCCAACTATTCTCTGGCTGGCCCATGACACCCGGCAGATGCCGTCAATACCACATACTATTGTATTTCTCCTATCTCCTTTGTTTTGCATAACGATGTCTGTCACACAGCAGACAGCTTCCTTCCTGCTTTTCCTTTTGTGTACATGTCCCCACTAATCTCCACGGAGATCGTCAGCGGGGTCCACAGGGCATGACGGAGGGTGGCCGTGCATGCTCCTGCACACAGTCCACCATATTAAAGCACCCCAGCGTGGACCAGACCTCCTAATCCCCTGCTACTGTGCCTGGACCACACAGAAACGTATAGCCAGACCCCCTGCCTGCTGGGTGGCCCCTCCACACACCACCACAGCCCCTGGGAGGGAGCCAAGGCCGGAAGCTCCCCTGGGGACAGCGATCCGCTTCCATCTCCCTCCTAAGCGCCCACCACGGGGCTTTTGACGAGCAGGTTCATGTCGATGTGAATGGAAGTTCTGTTGTCATCGCTGGCGTTCCATTAGGAGGGTGGCGGCTAGGAGTGTGAGCTCAGAGGGAGGTCCTGTCAGCTACGATTAGCACAGTGGGACCTCTATGAGACGATGGCTGAGCAGCAAGCCGCAGCGCTCCTCTGATCCTGACCCGCTGGGACGGTGAGCGACCTCTGCTTCTCACAGGCGGAGCCCCGGCTAAACGGCCGCGTGTGATTGGTGTGGCTGTTTGTTTACTGTCAGTCAGTGACGTATAGACATACATAGAGGGTTTTTTACATGGAACTGCCATTGATTCCTGACTTCTGACAGACCCTACATGTTAAGGTTACAGCAGGAGTCCAAGCCCACCCCTGGTATTGTTTCACGCTTTGTTAGCGGTCATCGCGTGAGAGAGGAACCGGGCTGCTCCTCCCAGGGACCCCGGCCCCTCTGTAAACATGGCCATCTCCATAGGTTCACCACAAGCTCACTTTCAGAGGGCCTAAACTATGTCCCGTAACCCCCTCTGCAAGAGGCCGCCTCCTCAGCAAGCCAATCAGAAGATCTGGAGCAACCTCATGTCTCTGGGAACAACAACCAATTAAGAAGGTTTATTGTCATCCGCCTCCCTACTGCTAAATGGCTCTCTGTCCACTTGGCTGACCAATTTCAGCAGGATTAATTGAGTGTGAAACAGGCAGCATCTGGTAATCTGACTGTGTGTGTGTGTGTGTGTGTGTGTGTGTGTGTGTGTGTGTGTGTGTGTGCGTGTGTGTGTTTTGATGAAAGAGAGAGTGAGGAAGGAGTCGATGAGGCAGTAATATGGAACTGAGTCTTTGTACAACTTGGTCATCATATTTCTGCCCTATTTACCCAGGTATATTCTTCATTCCCTCTCAAAGCCAGACATCTCTTAAAGCTAGCGAGGTTTGAGAGTCCTCATATGAACGACACACTGTTATAATTATATCCGTGCAGTCTTCATACAAGCATCAAACACCAATTACAGTAAGCCGGGTGAAACCAGCCTGTGTGTTTCGCGAAACAGGATGCTAGTTTAGCGTACATACAGTGTTGCAAATATTCTCCATTGGCTCTATCTTTTCATAAAGTGCCAAGAAGAGGGAGTGGGGCAACTGAATAACGTCACTGTGACCATCAGCTGTCATCAGCCTGCTGCAGCCATGCACACTGTCCTGAGTCACCTGGGTTACCCTACACGACAGACTCTCATTTAAAAGCAGACTTTGGCACCATTTTCCACAGCCTCCCGAAACCTTTTTCCATGACATCATCACAATGTACGTCATAGCCCTCGAGCTCTGTGGCCAACTTTCTCTTTAGTTTAAAACCCATCTGATCAAGAATACATGTCTCTATAGCAGTATGGTGGAGGAAGATTCATACCCTGAATGATCCGTGCTGTAGTTATGGACAATAGAACAGATGTCTTGTTGGTTTCATATTCAGATATATATAAGTTGGTTTCATATTCACATGTAAAACCATGTAATTTAGTTCATAAAGATACATTATATCTGTCTATATTAGTCTATTTACCATTAACTTATTTTCTGTCATGTTCTCGAGTCTGATGGTACATTAGTGGTCCGCTCACTCACTTCCTAATGTTAGCTTCCTACTATTCCTCGATATTATGTGTCCATGTCTTGGGCCGTAGTTATTGACTGCTCCTTCTCGTCCACACACACACACACACACACACACCCACACGCACACACACACACACACACACATATAGAAACATGTGATGCCTTTGAACTTAAACTAATATGTTGAGTTTGAGGGTGTCTCTACCCAACATGAACTGACAGGCTTGTTTTACCAGACAGGCTAGAAAAAAATTACAATTAGTTTTACCTTAAATTCCATGTTACAGCTAAGGTCAGAGGCCATGCAGAACCTCTTTCAAGCCTGATGTGAGCCGTGAGGAGATAGGAGGTTGAGTCCTTAGTCCTCATTCAACCTATTGAATTGCCACACTTTTTTAAAGAACTCCGATAAACCTTTCAATTGACCACACTGTGTAGACAACAAAGAACCCGTTAGAAATTATTCTGGGTCTCCAACACCAACAGAGTTAGCTTGAGCTCTGAAGCCAAAAGAACACCTTGACACCTTGGCATGTTCAGAGCCTTTTCTTGAGAGCAGTTGTAAAAAAGAAGTGAGAATTTCCTGAAAAGCAGCTTAGCAAAGACGATATCAGATTCACTTTTTTTCCAGAGACATCTTTTATATACATATATGGCTTTAAACAACATTGCAAAATAAGGGGATTAAAATTTGCATTTGCATTGCTTGAAAATATGGCACAAATACAATAGTGTCAGGCACTTGCTTCACATGGGAAGTTTCTAAGAAAGCACTGTGGTACATTGAGCTGGTGTGGTGTGGATACAATTAGTTTCTTTCTTTTTATTCTCTTTACTTGGGTAGGTTGAAAAGGGTGTAAATAATGGCATACCAATAAAACAGACAAAAAGCGAAACGTCCGGAAAAAGATGTTCTCCAGAACAATTAAAGCACATGAGAGTAAATACACGAGGGCAGCACGGTGGCTCAGTGGGTAGCACTGTTGCCTCATAGCAAGAAGGTCCTGGGTTCAATCCCCACCTGGCCCAAGGGCCTTTCTGTGTGGAGTTTGCGTGTTCTCCCCGTGTTTG
>JAVQIZ010227128.1:0-10033 GCA_036023535.2 Galaxias brevipinnis | reverse complement strand
GCTACTCTATAAATACAGTAGCAGACCCATCTCACTCCAGATTTGAATCCAGTCATCATTCAGCCATGGGGCAGACTTTGGAGAGGAGTCTCACTCCTCTCCTTATTAGAATCTGGGTTATATACATAACCCCCAGTTCTATTACAGTCCATACGTTCAACTCTCTATGGGAGACATTGTACCACAACAACCCATAGGTCGTAAACATCGAACAACCCCTGATGACCGGAGGTCCATCGTTCATTCCTGACCACCCACACTAAGCACCGCCTGCGCCAGAGAGGGTGCCGTCACACCCAATCTTTACCAAGATACAAAGGCGTGAGGCATAGCCCAGCTAGCCGCAGCACAGATGTCCAAGACGGACACACCCTTGGAAAGCGCCCACGAGGAGGCAATTCCGTGGGAATGTGCGTGTATGGCCATAGGCGATGTGCGACCCATAGTGCAATAAGGCTATCTGAATAGCCTGCACTAACCACTTAACCAGTATGATTTTGGACAGCGCCTTCCCATGGAAGGGTGAGCAAAACAGACAAACTACTGATCCGTGGAACGGGATTCCCTTGTCCTATCCATGTAACAGTGTAGTGCGCGTACAGGGTACAGACACTCCAGGGAGCGCAGATCCGTATCAGGACGGAGCCGGAGCACCTCACTAGAGTTACAGGTGTAAGTCATGCTCAAGACCTTCGGCACAAATGCTGAGTTTGGCTTTAAGGTCCCCTTGGCATCTCCGGGGGCAAACTGAGTACACAAAGGATGAACAGAGAGGGCCTGTAAATCACTGACACGCTTGGAGGGGGCCAAGGCCAACAGCAAAGCCGTCTTGAGTGACAACACCTTTATACTGCAAGTCTCCATGGGCTCGAATGGAGCCCAAGACAGCCCGTCCAGAACCAATGCGTGCTCCAAGGAGGGAGAGAGTGGGTTAGACACCGGGCACAGCCTGCGTACACCTCTAATGAAGCGAGACGCGAGCGAATGAGCACCAACAGTCTTTCTATTAAAGCCGACATTGCAAGCCGTCAAGGTCAGAGTTGTAGATGGAAAATGCGTGAAGCAGCCTATCTGCAGGCAACGGGTTCGTCAGAGCATCTTCGCCTAGAGGAGCGCCTGCTTCTCGCAGAGAGAAGTAAAGGCGACACTGGGCACTGGCTGCCGAGGCAAAGAGATCAACGGACGTTTCGCGACACCAAATCTCTTGTACCACCTCCGGATGCAGGCGCCACTCTCCGGGCGGGTGGGATTTCTCCCCAGTAGACAAGGTCTTGTGCCAGTATTCAGGTGACCGGGAACACTGCACACCACAGCAATAGCTGCCTGGCCAATTTTTGAAGTGTCCAAGAATGGGTTCCGCCCTGTCGATTCTCAAAAACCACCACGGTCATGTTGTTCGTTCTGACCAACACATCCTCCTTGCCCAGCAACGTGAGAAACCGTTTCAGCACCAGGAAGACCGTGAGCAGTTCCAGGAGATTGATGTGGAGACAGCGTTGAGACGCGTCCCACACCGCTCACCGGACGTCTCTCGCAGACGCCCCCATCTCGTGTACTACAGGGCCCAATAGGGTGCCCGTCAGGTGCAGCACTCTGTCTCGCCACGGTGCCAGCGCCAAAATGCAGCGGTTGGTGACCCTCAAGGATAAATCCAGCCTCCTCGCGGGGTATAACACTCTGGCCGCCAGCCAGTATTGGAAAGCCCGCATGTGGAGGAGACCCAGTGGGACTACTGCCGTCATGGAGACCATGAGCCCCAACAGACACAGACGTTCGGGGTGCTAGTGAGAGTCCGAAGGAAAGAACTTGGAACTCAAACACCTTGACCTTTCAACACAAACCTGAAGAACTTCCTGTGTGCAGGGAGGACCGAAATGTGAAAATAAGCATCGTTTGGAACCATGGTCGTAAACCAATCGCCCTAACGGATATTGCATAAGAGGCCTCTGATCGTCAGCATTTAGAACTGGAATACAGCCAAGTGGCTGTTTAATCGCCTCAGGTCCAGGATGGGGCGTACCCTCTCACCCCCACCCCCACCCCCGCCTTTTCAGCAAAGCACACATCGGTCTCTATGATCCCCACAAAACCGTGTTGGGATGCTCCAAAACTGGAGTCTGTACCCGCACTCCACCCACGGTCTGTAACACCCATGCGCTTGTGGTGCATGCACACCACTGAGCCGCAGCCCCTGGCTAGGGAGCCCACAACCTCGAGGGGAGAGGCGTGACCCAGCCAAGGCTTCATAGGGTTAATTTTTGTGTTTAGTATGCTTCTTCTGCACACTTAGTGCCCGCAGGCTGCCCGAGTGTGAGGGAAACACATACACTATTAGGTGGGGAACACTTGGTGTAGCTGGCTGAGGATGGAGTGCCACCCCAGACAGTGAGCTCAGTGACTGTATGGTGAGCAAGACCCTGACTGCCTGTGTAGTCAACGTGGTCTGAGGCTGCACCGACGGGAGGCTGTTCCAGGCATCAGGGCCGCTGCTGCTTCTTCCCTCGGGAGGAGTCAGACTGGGACGTCTTTGGCACAAACCGATTCTTCACCCATGGTTGTCTGCCTTGGAACCCCACCAGCTCCTGCGTAGCAGAAACCTTGGGGGCAGCACGTGGAGGGCGAGCAGGTGAAGCCCACGTCTCCCCGGACGGGAGGGGGGGAGGCTTCACCTTTTTCTCAGGCTGAGATGGAGCAGTGCGGACAGGGCGCACTGCGCTGTCGACTTCCGCTGCTCCATTCGGCCCGTCAGCTTCCCCACCGAGGCGCTGAAGAGCCCAGCAGGGTCCAACGGCTTGTGTCTCTCTAAGCGGGGTCTTAGCATCGTCCAACGAGAAGTTGCGCCACCATCATAGCTGCCATGGACCTGCCCGTCTGCGCTTCCACTCCTCTGAGGGAGCGCAAGGAGAGGTCCGTAAGCATACAGCTGATGTCCCACAGCTCGGAGATGTCATTGTCCAGGGCAGACTCAGCCGTCTCCTGCTGGACCTTGGCTTGGTATGCCAGGAGAATCGAAACCACGTTTGTACTCCTGTCTGCCATGGCCGCCGTCATTTAGGACGCCCCCAGTACAGAAAAGAGCTCTCTCTACTGCTGTTCAGGGAGGCGAGCTCCCTAAGTATACGAGGAAGTAGTGAGGGAAAGGTGATCTGCCACTACAAGTTCCATAGGGGGCGGTGGTGTCTACCCACAACCTGGACTGATCGTGCACCCCCATGACGCAATATGCAGCCAACTGCGCACGTCCAGAGGCTGGTCTAGACCAAGAGGCGCACAGGTACGAAAGGGACGTCCAGCATCATGGGGATGGACTTCTTCGGGGGAGGAGAGACCACCGGCGTGAAGCGACCATCCATCAAGGACTGGGCTGGAAGTGCCGGGGGGGGATGGCCAGGGGATTCCCATGCAGGCGCACGCCTGGCGGCATGCCTTCCAGGTCGATCAGGACCGGGAGCGAGACAAGCCCACCTCAGCTGGCTGAGAGAGCGTGTCCGTGTCCCCCAGTGACCCAGCTGACACTGCTTGCGCAACGCATGGCTGGAACACTGGCTGTTCACATCATCTTCCTCGTCTGCTATGATCACCAGGTTTCCGGGGGACCTGTGCACCACGACAGGCAGGCAAGAGGGGCGGGCTCCCCAATAGAGAGCTTGTTTCCGCTGGGAGGGGCAGCCTCAACAGGCAGAAGAGCGGCAGCACTCTGCCTCTTCATTCTAGCCGCCTTGGACGTCGACATCCCACTACTGGGTAGGGGGGACGGCAGCCCAAGCCAACCAAGCTCACCAGGTAGAGGCGCACGTCATTGCTTGCTCAGAGAGCTACAAGGTTGTCGACACCATGAGGCAGCTGTAGCAGTAGCTAGAGGTACCCCGTAGGCCCGCAGACAAAACAGGGAGACTCCAACCACCTCGCTTACTACACACTCGAACCGAAAACGGCATGGCACACGCTAGAAAAAGGGGCACCGGCTGTTAGCTAACACCCCACAAGGTCACCGAAGCAACAGGAGGTGAGGTACCGAGGAAGCCGTTCACTAGCTAGCACCATGTCGGTGCTAGCTCAGCAGTAGCGTAGCAGTAGCTAGCTATGCAGTTAGCGATGCCCTGCAGGTCCATAGGCAAAACGGGGGACACTAACCACGTTGCCGACTACAAGTCGGACTGATAGAAAACAGCAAGGCACACGTTTGAAAACGGAGCACGAACTGCTATCTAACAGAAAGGAAAACCATGCTGAAAAACCACAACAATTCAGAGGAGAAACGAAGTCGCTAACAGGTGTGGCAGACTGTGGTGCTACGTTAAGTGGCGCGACAGAAAGCAGAAGAAATGCCGAAGTTGGAGGAGAAAACTTTTAATTTTTCTAGTCAGAAGAAAACCTTCACACCGAACAGCATCTTCACTGAAGATAAGGTTCACTAGACAGGAGGACACTGACCATGTTTACACTTGGCTGAATGATGAAAATCTGAACTTGAAATCTGTATTTGTAGAGTAGCTGACGCGGATGCGCGTGACCCTTAAAGTCTCACAAGCCTTGTTGATTACAAGGTGCTGTGGTATAGGTGTTCAGTGAATGATGCATGCTCTAAGAGCATTTCCCATAGAGGAGTCAAACGTATCGCCTATAATAGAACCGCTTATTATGAAGTGTTACAGAATTCTTTTTTTTTTGTAAGTGTGTTGAATGACTAAGGTACAAATTGTACTCCAACATTAGGTCCTGTTTGCTCTAACTAGACTTCACTTGGATATTTGCACCACCTGGCGTCAGAAAACAGAATGTAATGAACACTTGTTGATGACAAAGTAATGGACAGATAAAAAGTGGGAATGCTGCGTTGCACCCCGGGAAAACTAGAATCATCTACATTGGCTAAGTCTAAATGTTTCAACTATGTTATTGTCCATGTTTCAGCTGTGTATGGTAGCGTAAACATTATTTCTTTTCGTTAAGGACTATCGACAAATCATTGATACCCCTATGGACCTTTACACTGTATCAGAGACACTGGTCGCTGGAAATTATGAGAACCCCATTGAGTTTGCCAAAGATGTTCGCCTAATTTTCAGCAACTCCAAGGCGTACACACCTAACAAGAAGTCACAGGTGAGCTAGAAGGAAATTACTGATTTAGACTTAAGTAAAGTGAAATTAACCAAACATTTTATGCTCACAAAATTATCTATTTATATCAAGTTTTTCTTTGGTCTCCAGATCTACAACATGACTCTTAACCTATCAGCCTTCTTTGAGAGACAGATCATCTCCATCATATCTGACTACAAATCTGCAGTGCAGAACCAACGGCGGAATCTCCAGAGACTAAGCTACAGGAAGGAATTGCACAGTGGAGGCAGCTCGCCTGCCTCCAGCCCACTGTCTAGGTACATGGAACGCTCTTTCTAGAACAGCTAGTTGCAACTGCTGGAGTAAGCACACATCTGAGTAACTAAAGAGAGCGATATATAATAGAAAAGGTGACCTTAAAGGGATAGATCAACTTTTTGGGAAATACGATGTTTTTACTTTCCTAGTCAGACGAGATGACAGATATCAATGCTATGATTGTACGTCCAAGAATGAGTATTTTCGGTATGTATATGGGTAAATGTGGCCTAGCTTAGCAACAATTGCTGTAAGCAAATAGTTCCAGCTAGCATGGCTCCATCAAATGTGAACAGATATGCGGTCGAACCTATTGCGAGGCTGCCTACACAAGGAACACAAGGAAAACTATGATTTCACCTCCCATTCGTTTTAATTTCTACACATGTGAAATGGAGAAGATACAGCACATAAATAACAGAGCAACACCAGAAAATCCAAGACCAACTTTATGGCTTGGCTATGATAGACTTCAATAAAAGAAAATTTGTGTACAAAATTTTGAAACAAAATAGACAAAGTTCTTAAAATATGTGCTTGTCTTGTATATTTTATACAGGGCAGTGTTATGTCAAGCAAAAGGTGCTGTTTCTGCACTCAAAGCACTTCGGTCATTCCTTTTAACGGGTGGTATTTGAACCTGGTAACCTTTGAAAATATACATTTAAAAAAAAAATCTTTTACATTTAATCTGAAAATGGCTGTTTATCTGTCTAGAAAATGTCTTGGCCAAGCTCAGGCACTTAACTCCTTTTAGTTACTGGCTGTGCCAGTATACATGGGCCGTGCCAGTATACCACCCTGTTAGAGACATGAATAACAGTCATGCAAATGCAAAAATGCATAACAATATTAATGTTTTCTGGAGTATTATGTGTACTTAACATGTATATTAGACCATAAACAAATCGGTGATTCCGTTAACCGAGAATTGCCGGCTTATGGCCAGTAAAAAGCATAAATAGCTAAATCATCAGACATATTGTCCGAGAGGGAAAATAATGTTACAAAATAATGTATTTTACATTGGTGAAGATTGCTTTATTTAGTACAGTTTCCACTGTGCCTGCTGAAAGGGGATTCTCTATTCAAAACAGATTCATTGTTCTGGGGGGCAAAGTAACAAGGCTAATGCGTATCGCAAGCAGCTCCAATGACTTGGACAGCTTTGATTTTCAAAAGGCAGCGGCTTAATTTGAACATGTAAAGGCCCAACACTAGTTATTTCAAATTTAATTAGGGACATATTGTATCCAATATAAATGTTTTTATGTATTTAAAATGTTCTTGAAAAATAAAAAGTTTATCTAGGCAAAATTAATTTTACGAGAGGTAGACATAGGCGTTAGCTAAACAGGGCATTTCCGTACTTATACCCTTTTTAATTTTTTATTACTATTGATTTTTATTATTATTGATTTTTTTAAAGATCAAGTTATTTCTTGATCATCGTATTCGCGGAAAAAAAATGTTTGCACAAAAGTAGGCTACAGTTTCAAAAGTTGTTAGCTAAAGACCTGTGGGACTCCAATGACCTGTTCTTACTAATTAACACTGTCTTGTCTTCTTTAACCATCTGTCTTTCTTTCACAGGTGCGCAAATGTATTTTAAAAATATTTGGGACTAGAAACATTCAGGGTTAAAGCCCCTAATGAATGACCCTATTTAGCAACACACCGACACCACTGAACACACTCAACGCAGTTAATGACGACGGCTGGTTAATTTATCAAATGTCCGGTAAATTCGAAGATAGCCAGTCCAGGTGTTCAAAGCCAAAAGTGGAAACACTGATATACAGTACATATACAGTACTGTGCACACGGTTAAGGCAGGGATGCTGTTTTGAAGGCAAAAGGTGGTCACACCAAATATTGATTTGATATAGAGTTTATTTTCACTCATTTTGTGTTATATTCATCGATAAAACGTAACTACAATTAGCATTTATATTTTTTTAAAAGCATACACATGGGCAATTCAATGTGCTTTACACAAGGTAAGCAGAAACATACAAGGAAGCAACAAAAGACCAAGAAATAAAAAAGCTATTGTAATAAGAGAAATAATACCTCTAAGAAGGAACAATTCAGCCAAATGTAATCAAACATGTACGTTTTTAAGTAGTCAGGCCAGGAGCTAGTCTCAGATCTTATGGAAGTTGGTTCTAGCCATTTGCTGCATAGTAGCTAAATGTTGCATTGTAGCCGAACGCTGCTTCACACTGCTTTTTAAGTTTTAACTCTGGGAACAATTAAGAGACTTGTGCCAGATGAGTTGGGAGTAGAGCTAGTGAAGTAATCAGAGAATTATTTGTTAAAAGTCTAGCAGCAGCATTCTGAACAAGCTGCAGTTCTCTAAGCATTCTGAGAGAACACCATTATAGTAGTTCAGCCTACTGGTAATAAATGCATGAATATGTGATGTCATTTAAAACCTTAATGAGAGCAGAAATCCTCATTGAAGGTGTCATAGCAGCCAGTGGTGAGTAAAATGTTATTTAGTTGTTAGAAATCAAGTTTCTCAAGGGTTTTCTTATGAAGAGTAGGTTGGAGATAGGCCTGTAGTTGGTAATTATTGAAGCATCTAAGCTCCACTTTTTTAACAGGTTTAATTACTGCAGTTTTCAAGCACTTTTCAAGTGTGTAATTTCTTTGCCACATTACTTTTAAAGGTGGTGATGATGTAAAATCTTTGTTTAACACAGCATTCAGGGGCATGTACAGATTAATTGCTTCCCTTTTCACTTATAAAATTGACTCCATTCGAAATCAACAGCATTTTCGTTTAGAAAGTAGAATGGGGTATTTCTATCGGGGTCCGTCAGCCTATCGATAGTTGTAAATAAAGCTCCAGCTGTACATTTAAAATTAATTGTAAGCCTGGATTTTCTCTTCATAGATATCGACATGAACATGAAGTTGTGTTACTTTGCCAATTGCGTTAAATTTTTGGCATTCTCTGTTCTGGACTTTAACAGGAGCTGCTTTTCTCCATGGAGCTCTTTGCGTTCCAGAAAAGGTTTTTACCTTAGCGGGTGCAATGGAATCAATTACATGCACAACTTTAGGATTTAAGTTATCTACAAGATCGTTAACCGAACATTTCATTAAAGTTGGCAATACAGAGATCGCCTTAGGTAGACAGCACATTAGTATTCTCACCAATGCTATTATTATAATTTTTTTATATATTTTTTACAGTATTTGATGTGTATATTTGATTTGATGTGCTAGCTAAATAGAATGAAAATGTATGACAATCTCTTTCCTGCAGAGGTTGGGGCACTGCAACACACGTGGCCATGTCTCAAAGAAATCTTTTAATATTGTAACTGATGGAAGCAACATTTCTTTTAAATGTCTGCAATGTCTGCTTGGAGTACACTTGATAACAGCATTCAAGAACTCGCCTTAAAATTTAAGATTCATTGGGTAGACATTCTTATATACAATGGTTAATGGGACACTACTAAGGGTTACACATTAACACACACACAACTGAGTAACTTTCATTATTATAGAGAGGGCAGCACATTTATAATGAAGGCCATTTTTTGATAAATAGGTATTTTTTCATATTAGCAGACATGACAGACATAACCATGCTAAATAATACTTTTACTGTTGATACTTATGTATTTTTTGCTCCTTGTGCTAAAAGACTACTAGCTAAACTTAATGATAACCTTAACCCATTAATGACTAACAACTATATTTAGTGTTTTAAGGAAAAGCCCCACAGAATTCTTTCTGTAAGAGGTGGAAACACCAAATCTGCTGTGGACACTGACAAGATATGTGGCTAAACATGACAATATCAAAAGGATTGATTTCACATATTTGTCATGCCTTAATTGTTAGACAATGTTGATTTTCTTTTAAAAACCAAAAAAAATCTGAAGAATAAATTTAACATTAATTTAAAATGCTAAATTTCAGATTTACATTGGATCAATGCACATATTATTGAAATATATGTATTTTTGAATCCAATGGTATGAATCATTTGATATTACTTCCTGTAGCTTTTGAGATACAGGAATTTGTGTATCAAACTATATTTAGTTGTTAGTCACAAATTTTTATAATTTTTCACTAAAAGACTTGTGGATATACAGGTTCCTCTGATCACTTGCAAAAATATGTATGCACTTAATGACCAAATACACTTAATCAAAAGATTTTACAATGCTCCTTTAGGGAGAAATTAGGAGAAATGTAGCTTTAACCCTTTCCAGCCTGAGCCCAAAAGTTCCGAAATTCCAATCTGTAAAAAAATATGGACTTACAATGCACAAACCTTTGTTGTGTTTTCATATTACATCACACATTTAAAGTTTATACACCGTATTGAAGAGAAGATCTAGTTCTTTCAATTTATATAAAAATATATAAGATTGTTTTAGGGTAATCATCCTGTCTCCAAAAGCTTTTGCACACCAATTTCAATATAAATATTATTTGTTCACCATACTTCATCATAAACCTCAAATTATCACCATTTTAAATACAAGATAGAGAAAAAATTAGAGCATATGAAATGTTCACAATTTCCTGGGTAATTTGGGACATCAATTAAATTAAATATATCATTTATTGTAAAAAGGTTATGACCATTCTAGTGATCTGTGTGACAATGGTTTGG
>JAVQIZ010227107.1:0-10332 GCA_036023535.2 Galaxias brevipinnis | reverse complement strand
TGTGTGTGTGTGTGTGTGTGTGTGTGTGTGTGTGTGTGTGTGTGTGTGTGTACACTGTTGTGACTGCCCAGGTCTGCGTTGACAAGCTGGGATGAATTGGCGGACGTTCTAGGCCCTATGGGGTTGCAGTAGTGTCGTGTATGCTGTTCTGTATGAAGCCCATCCTATCAGTCTTTTTATAGTTCCATTAGGTCCGGGTGAGTGGGTCTCGTCAGGTGGAATTGTGCTGCTCCTCACAGTGGGGCCCATAAGAGCTCCTCCACTGATTGGCGCTAATCTCATTTTCTCCTCTGCCACAGAAGAATAGTGGGCCATTGTCCAGGCTCAGAGAAACATGCCGGACAAAGTCCCCACAAAGAACTATTTGGGGAAGCGACACACACAACCCTATTAAGAGTGTCTCGCTAAACCAATTTTTACCAAATCAATTAACTTTGGAGCACCATAATCCGCTTGCTGGTGCACTTCAAACGGGAACACACATCAGTGGGCATTTTTGATGGGCTTACTTCTTAGACGGCAGCTGTGCAGCGTGTATGGGAGCATTTTGATAGGCAGATTACACTGCTATTAGCGCTCCAGAATCCCGTTTTCACATGCCGCCACTTTGAAATGCATTCTTTACTCCACCAAACAGCATTAAAACACATTACACAAACCCATCTACAAAGTGTGTCTTTGGTCGGCTTTCTCCTTCCAAGCCATTAATTGTTGGAGCGTTCACACTGGGCTCTTATTATTATGACAAAATACACTGATGTATTTCCAGAGAAGATAAGAGATGCGAAAACAATTGGTGAATTTGGCTGTTTAAACCGCCGATAAAAGCTACGAAAAAAGGCAAACAAAAATGCAATCAGTTCCTTTAAAGCTTTTTACAAAAGGCCCATTCGCAGCACTAATAGTGGTCTTTGTATGGAGGCTGTCTGCTGCTTGGCGTCTGGATGCGTGTGTGCTTTTGAAACACAGTGTGAATGTGTGTGCATATGTATGTGTATGTGTATGGTAATAACAGTTTTTTATTTGTGAAAGAATAGAGTGTTTGGAGAAGAGGCATGCTGTTATCTGTTTGCTTTGTACAACACTTGGCACTCGTTTAATTCAGATTCAATCAGGCATACCCTTCTGGGAAGTAGCAAGAGGGAGGGAGAGAGAGAGAGAGAGAGAGAGAAACAGGGCTTGGGGGGTGAGAGACAACACACGTGAAGAGCAACAAAAAGACAAAGAGGCACTCGGTCCTAATTGTCCCTAAGAACATCTCCGTCTCCGGAACGAGGGAGTGGGACGTGGTGGCTGAAAGGCCGGCTCCTGGGCTGTCTGCCTGGGACCGGCCCCAACACGCTGGGGGGCCCTGCTGCCTCCAGGAAGAGTTGGATTCTGGACACAGCTTCATTGACTACCCAGTCCACCAGTCGTCCTCCCAGACTAAGAGCCAGGCTCTATCACCACATGGAGCTCCACAGCACTCTGTGCCCAGGTTCACTGTGTGACTGACACAGACACAGGTTGCTGTATATGCTGCTGTTAGACTGCTTTATGTTTGTAACCCAATGGCTTGTTGCAAGGGCTGCAAGGGGATACCTCACTGTTCTCAAGCAGTTATCTGTAACCTTTTGTGGATGGCTTTAGCTAACCTTTTTTCCAGACTGTTTTATTTTTTTTAACGGGAACTGTCCCATATGTTGTACATATCTTCCAACCTCTTTCAGTGCCATTCTCCCTCTTCCCTCTTAAATCCAACCAGCGTCCGTTACACAGCCACTTCATTGACCTCAGTGCCTCTGTCACCATTTCTCCCTCCCTTCTCCTCCACTTACCGTCCATCTGTCACTCCCTCCATATTAAAACCCCATCCGCTCCCCAGCGCAAGCACACTTTGTCACATTAGCGAGTGCATTAGTTTCGATCTGCTGTGCTGGTCACGGGGCAATCTCAGGTTTTTTTGCTATGCTAGGCTAACCGATCTGGCTCTAGAGCTTCCTGATTAGTGCAGTTAGAACGATAAAGACCAGTGCTAACCATCGCTAACACGCCAACCCACCTGGTTCTAATGCACTGTGTTTAGCATGAAAGGCTTGTTATTAGGTTTTCCAATGCTCAGCGCTTCCGAAAGCCTTTTCAGTTGGGTTGCGGTCGGACACGTTAGCTGGAGCATTAGCAGGCAAGCGGCTAATGTGTTAGCGTAGCCGGCAAACACTCTTTCAGGGATAATTGCCTTTGCATTACAGCATGGTCCCGTGCTTCATTTGAACTGTCTTCCGGGCCGGTGGAAGTGGCCGGCTATGACGAGGAAGAAAGAAAGGGAGCGATGACTGGAGAGGATTCTGCTGTGTACGAATGTCAATGCTAGACAATGCTCTACAGAACCGGAGGGGTCGGCATGACAAAGATGGCCCAGACCTGTCTGTGGAGAACCGTTCCCCGGTCAAGCAGAACGCCGTCGATTGATCAGAGCAAAACAAAACAGACTATCTCAAATCGGACACCATATACAAAGGAGCAAACCGGGGCGATGAAGAGAGAGAAGACAGCAGTGGGAGAAAGGAGAGGCCTCTTATGGCTGCTGGTCGCCTGACTCTGAACCACCATGGGGAAGGTGGATGCCCAGAGCGGGCAGCTGTCCAGTCCGCCTGTCCTTAAGGGAGTCTGACATCCTAAGAAACAGGCCACTGAGCCACTGGCAGTGCTGCTTGTTGAGCAGCAGCGAATGCATATGTCTCCACACTTTAGATGGGGAGTCATGGGTTTCTAGCACCCACCACAGAGTGACTAGCACCCTGTGTCAGAGGGAGGACTCAGTGGACACCTTAGTGTTTCTTGACCTCAAAAGGCTACTCTCAGGCTGGGCTGAGACGACAGTGCACCTCCGATGGCTGTTCATCCGTTCCGTCAAAGCGTCCCACACGGCTGCCGTCAGTCGTCAGGTGGTTGGTGTTGATGCTGCCCGTGATTTAGAGTTACAACCGCAGACATCGGGAGCCGGTCCACGTGACACGTCGGCTCAGCTCGGCAAAGAAGGATTCTCCGGGCATCCTGGGACGTTGTCCACGTGCATGCGGTCGTTCCATCTGAAGTCCACGGATTCCCTTGGGAAGAGCACAATACCTCTTTTAGAAGACCCATGTGCGGCATGTTGTCACCCATTGTGTTAGGAAGTGTGCCTGAAAATAGAAGCTTGTTCTGAACTTCGTACCACCACGGCAGGCACTCCGAATCAAAATAATCATCTTTTGTCTTTCGCACAATAACATCATCTTGAGGCCAGGAAAAAACTAGCGCACATTTGGACACTATTATTTGGGGGGGCTTTTAGCTTGGCAACAACAGCAAAGCTCTCAGCCCAGTGCAAACCTTCCCGGCAGCTAAAAGCTCTTCTTCTTTAATCATCTCTATTTGGAGTGTTTTTCTGTGGCTGTATCTTTCTTTACAGTTTTTTTAAGTGTGCTTGAAAGCAGGTTTCCATCCTTTCATTGTAGAGCTTCTCTTTGTCCGTAATCACGGTTATTATGGACTGATATTTGTTGTGCTTTGTCGTCTCGTCCGTCTGTGCCACTGGCCGTCCGTCTGTCAGTCTCAGCGAACGTCTTTCCTCAGTGGGTTGGGTCTGCCCATCGACTGTCTCCCGCCTCGTCTGTCACACCACATCATCCATGCCAGAGTGACGGACGACATTTTCTGCCTGGCTGCCTGGCTTGAAGCTGAACTTTCTGCCTGCCTGCTACTGCCTTTGAACCCATCCGTCTTTGAGTGTATGTCTATAAGCCTCCACCTGTTTACATAGCGGCTGCCTTCTGAGGGTTTCACACTGAACTCTATCTCTCTCTCTCTATCTCTCTCTCTCTCTCTCTCTCTCACTATCTCTCTCTCTCTCTCACACACTATCTCCCTCTCTCTCTCTCTCTCTCTCTCTCTCTCTCTTACTCTCTCTCTCTCTCTTACTTTCTCTCTCTCTCTCTCTCTCTCTCGCTCTCTCTCTTTCTCTCTCTATCTCTCTCTCTCTGGTCTGTTGCAACGTTTCCGCTTCTGTCTGCCTGTCCGTCTTTTTTTTTATTACGATTTGAAGTCCATCCAACCAGCTATCTCCAATAACACAGTCTCCTCTATCACTCAGAAATTCTTTTATGTTTTACAGGACACACACACACACACGCTCTCGTACTTCCGTCGCCAACCCAACTGGCACAATGCTCACCTTCACACTTTTAGCATTTGGAGTGCAGGCCTGTCCCCCTCTGCTGTCATCGTCCTGGGGCGGGGCATTGTCATGCAAATGGCTCCTTCTCTGCCCGGGGGTCAGTGTGAAATGTCAGCGGAGCCGGGCCCAGCCTTATCGTGGAGAGCCTAGACACAGTGTTTGTCTCTCTGTCGAGGAGCAGGGCCACACTATCTTATATGTTGTCAGTCAAACCGCTCGCTGCCTTTTTCCCCCCAGCATCTGGCTGTGAAGAGACCGTAGAGCCACAGAGAGTGTATGCCTATTGTTATAGTCATGAAGGATTCAAATGTGTGTGTGTGTGTGTGTGTGTGTGTGTGTGTGTGTGTGTGTGTGTGTGTGTGTGCAGCGCAAATGTGTCGGTTGGTATAAATGTTTTTATTTATTTTGTGAGCATTCCACCTCTTCTCCGTCTTTGTATGGGAACCTTTTCAAAAAGACATTCCACTGTTCCCTGAAGTCACTATTGAGAACTCCCGTCATAGCCCACCCAGGCTTTGCTCCCTTGCACTCTAAGCCTAAAGCACAAATAATGGCCAGCGTACACTAGCGCTAGCAATGACAGAGGCATTTTAGAGACGTTTTGGCCACTCTGATCAGTCTATTTTCAACACTTAACCATACCCAGAACCACTCTGTGTTCCTGAACGCAGCACTCGCCTGCCACGAGGGATTATGGCGATATGACGTCACCGGCTCTCTTGGTTAAGTGCCACTCAAATTTTTGTGGTGTAATTAGTTGGGCTGTGCTCTACCGTGGCGAGAGCATGGGGGCCCATGTGCTAAACAGATTAGCAAAATATACCGGGCGAGCTGCACCCTCAGCTTCATGGGAATGAGGCTCTGAATGAGTACAACAACCGTGCACTCACTACATGAAGAGACATTCCTGACAAAAGTCGGCGAACATAGTTAATTGTGAACATTTTTGGTTTCTTTGTAAAAAAAAAACATAGAATAATGGTTGAGCTGGCTCAAATGACAAGGGACTATTGTGCATGGGTTAGTGCAGTGCATCTAGCTCTCGGGCCTCGCTGTCTCTCTGAATGATAACCTCGTCTTGGCTGCCTTTGCCCATGACCTGTGGCAGGATCCTCTTGGGGGTTTTTTTAGCGTTGAATGCTTCAAGGTCCCAGGCACCACCATCCAGACTGAGCCCTCCTGCAGGTTATGGTCTGCCCTTCTGGTTCTTTTTCAACTTGCTGCAACGCGCGTCTCAGATCGTTCCTTTTGTCAAGCCTTTCTGGGACACCATAAGGATGCATGGAGAGCTGTGAGGCCTGTAGATTGGGTTGTCGTTTGTTCCCTGAATGGAGTGAAGCAGAAGGGTTGGAGGAAGATGGAGGGAGTGGCTTTTAGTCATTGGCTCTCCTCCTTAGGAAGAGTCAGCATCCGATTAACAGTCCAAGTTCAGCGTTCTCCCATAAATGAGGACTAGACAGGTTTCACACTGACCTTCATCTAAAAGTAGTATGGTGATCTGAGAGTGGCCTTAAAGGCCCTGACTGATAAAGTGCATTCTTATTATTGGGATCTTACTTCAAGGTGCATTTACTGACTTGTGAAGACGTGTGAAAGTGAGCAATTTCAGAGAGGTGTGTCGAATCGTCTTTCAAGTTCCACGGTATAGTCGCAGGAGACAAAAACGTGCCCTTTTAGCGGATGTCATCCTAGGGGAAAGGCCTCAGTCTCTCAATCTGTCTACCCTGTACTCCACTTCAGGCTCCCAGAGTCCCTGGGAAAATCTGAGGCCAAGCTGTAATCGAGCCACTTGTTCCCCAGCTCTGCCAAAAGCAAATCTGCCTCATTCAGCACAGCCTGATTGGTAGCCTTTCATCCAGAGGCTGGTCTGTGGCCTGAGAACGTTCTCCACTTAGTCCCTCCTCTTCAGAAAGGCTTCTGACGGATTACCATCCTAGAGGTGAGGTAAGAAAGATTCAGTGGCTTTGTGTCAAAACAGTGACCCAGAAAGCAGGGTAACATTAGTGTATGCCATTTACGATCAATATAATAAACAACGATATGTATAATACAAAACAATAACACGCAGTAACGCTCACTAATGTCACAGTGTCACAGAAGTCGCTTATCATATCCAAGTGGATCTTTCAAACGATTCATTTTGCTTTTAGGCTTTCTAAAATGTGTCCGTCCCTTGTTTGACTGGCCCAAAGTCGACCAGAGAAGGACCCAGGGCTGTTGGTGGACTACAGATCCTTGCTCTCCGACGCCGAAGGGAAGCCATGTTTTCAGAGATGGTTTCAGCGTCAGTGCTGAGGAGCTGTGTAACAGCCTTGTTCAGCCTTGCTCGCTGCCTCCCCTATCCTCACTAGTGTCTCCCACATCACCGGTGACCTTTGAGTCGAAGAAAGGCTCGTTACCACTCATGAGGAGGAGGAGGAGGTAGGAGAGCTGCTCCCCTTCCTCACTCTCGCCCTCAGGGTCATCCTCACAGACACTCTGGTTATAAGAAAGAGATCTTGTGTTATTGATGCAGTGCTGAATAGAGAAATATAGAGCAATGACTAGCTGTGCCATATCTATTCCTCCTCTTCCAGAGCCTACTCAATAAGGTCTTGATTATGTGTCTCATTCTCCTCCATTTTAATCCAGGCATTTAACCATGTGGTGCTTCTTTGAAGTTCTCCGCAGACCAAGTGGCTCTCGGCTATCAAGAAGGCCTCTCTCTGTACCAGTGTCTTCTTCTCTTGCAGAAAAACCCTCAATTTCTCTGGTTCCTCTGTGTTCCTCTGTGTTCCTCTGTGTTCCTCTGTGTTCCTCTGATCCTCTGTGTTCCTCTGGTTCCTCTGTGTTCCTCTGTGTTCCTCTGTGTTCCTCTGGTTCCTCTGTGTTCCTCTGTGTTCCTCTGTGTTCCTCTAGTTCCTCTGTGTTCCTCTAGTTACTCTGTGTTCCTCTGTGTTCCTCTGTGTTCCTCTGTGTTCCTCTAGTTCCTCTGTGTTTCTCTGTGTTCCTCTGTGTTCCTCTGTGTTCCTCTAGTTCCTCTGTGTTCCTCTGTGTAACTGAGCTGTTGCACTTATTCTAATTTTCTGCTCTTTCTGACTGTCCACAGTGACCTCTGTGAGGTCTGTGGCAGCCTCAATGCTCAGGGTAGATCTAGCCCCCTCCTTGCCCTGACCATGTAGAGTTAGCTGCTTTATTGATCCCTCCGGTGCATTCCTCAGATTCTTCTTAGATTGTCTTCAATTTGAATCTATTCCTCTGCATTGATGCAGGCAATGGGCCACCTTGTGCAGGTCTCATCTCGGAGAATGGAGATGGGCCCCCTGGTGTAGGTCTCATCTCGGAGAATGGAGATGGGCCTCCTGATGCAGGTGTCATTACAGAGAATAGAGATGGGCCCCCTGGTGCAGGTGTCATCACGGAGAATAGAGATGGGCCCCCTAATGCAGGTGTTATCACAGAGAATAGAGATGGGCCCCCTGGTGCAGGTGTCATCACAGAGAAAAGCGATGGGCCTCCTGATGCAGGTCTCATCATAGAGAATAGAGATGGGCCTCCTGATGCAGGTCTCATCACAGAGAATATAGAGGGGCTCCCTGGAGCAGGTCTAATTACATAGAATAGAACTGGGCCCCTGGTGCAGGAATCCTTTTCAAAGCATTGATGGGGGAGAACACACAGCACTGCGACTATTCTTTCCTACAGTTCTTCCAGAGTTTGACCTGTGAGGCTTTTTCTGTTAACAGGGAAGTGGCTTCTAATTAAAGTTTTGTAGTCTTTAGAAGCCCAAGACACTATCTATTCATGCAATCCCTCAGCTAAGATCCTTGAAGAACTTGATGCCATTGGAACCATCCATTGATCGGTTTTCGTCCTGGTATGATTGTCACAGAGTTTAATATGTAAAATGTAATATATTGGCCCAGTCACATAGATGGGTATAGTCAGACCTTTTCACCCATGTTTGCTGGCTATATTCACGGTCGGCCCCTTGTGTTGGCTCCTCCTCTCCTTCTTAGTGGGTGTGCAGACCCACCCCTGTAAGTGCTATTGAACCAGAGATTAGCCTTTCAGTGCAAACTCCTCCAATTTAGATCTCATCTGTGGACCGATGCCGCTAGCTCTAACACAAGACCTCAAACATCTTCCCCTGTGTGTGTGTGTGTGTGTGTGTGTGTGTGTGCGTGTGTGTGTGTGTGTGTGTGCGTGTGTGTGTGTGTGCGTGTGTGTGTGCTCCTATCCAAGGCAGCCGTGCCATTGCAATAAGTGGGCCAGTTTTCCAGAGCGGTAATAACAGAGGACAAGGCTGAAGACAGGGTCAGCCATTGAACAGCTAACGACTACCACCTCAGACTGGATATGACCAGTGGATAGCCCTCCTGACGTTTGGGGACGGAGGACTGGGAAGAGGACCCTGGCTTTGTCCATGTACTCACAGCTCTCTGTCAATCCAGTTTGCTGTGTGTATGTGTATGTGAGAGGAACAGAGGGAGAGTTTGAGAGGGAAGATGTGTGTGTGTAAGTGTGTGTGATAGAGAGAGAGTTAAGTTGTGTAGTTTAGGGTGTTTGATTATCTGTCTGTGTGTGTTTCATGTAGTGTGTTCCATCAAAGGTTCTTATTGGGAAAAGCTCCGCCCTTTGTCCGTTAAAACATACGTTGTGTTTTAAAATGTTTGCGTTTCCCCGATTCTCCCTACTTTCCTGTTTTCAAACCCTCCGTGACAGCTGCCAACCTCCCCCCCCCCCCCGAGCATGGCAGCCCCCCAGCAAAGGGCCTTCCAAACGAATGGAGCCCTGCCACACCACAAACGCCCTCAAAAGGCTCCGAACGGCAATCCATTTAACCTGCCATTTTATGGCGCCACTCGCAGACAAAGTGAACCGCTGGAAAATGAAGATGTCCCTATTCAGAGCTCCTCCAAGGTGCCTATCTGGGATATGACTGATGGAGGAGTGGGAGAAGTCTATCAGCCCCCAGCCCGGCAGAGGACCAAGCCCAGGATGGGCTTTGTAGTTCAAATGAACCCCAAACTGAACCTGGGCAGTGACGACAGGCCAGGAAATAGGGAGGAGAGGAAATGCCAATAGGCACGGAGAGATAAACAGTGTGGGGGAAAAGATGGAGGAGGGAGAGGATGATGAAAAGGAGGAGAGGGGACAAAAGCCCAGATGGAATGGTGGGGGGAGAAGGAGGGGGAGAGGGACGGCTTGCGGCGGGCCATGAGGAGGGACAGATAGAAGAGAGCGCAGCGTTTATGTGAGGGGGGGTGAATAGAAAGACGGAACGCAAGAGAAAAAAACACCATATATATATATAAGGTTTGTAGAAAAAACGACTAGGGAGATAAAGAAGAAGAGGTGGTGTGTGTGTGTGTGTGTGTGTGTGTGTGTGTGTCTATCTATATGAAGATGAGTGTGTGCAGGCTGCGGTGAGTCCTGCTGTGTGCCCAAGCCTTGGCCTGCCGCCACCCATCTGATAAGACATTCTCCTCAATTCAGCCCCGCTCTGCCCAGGGAGCCCTGCACAATACACACACACACACACACACACACAGGGGACGGGATCCACTCTTAACTCTCACATACAAACGCAATGCACATAAAGATTTGTCTCTCTCTCTCTCTCGCTCACACACACACACACACACACACACACACTCACACAGTTAAGCTAATGCACCATTCAGATCATTCCCACTGTATCTCACACCCACTGTCTCTATCTCTCTATCAAACACACACACACACACACACACACACACACACACACACACCGCCTCTCTGTCCCTCCCACCCATCCATCATCTGCAGGATGACCAGTCCGTGAACCGTGATCCATAAAGATCCCCTCTCCCATCAGTCAGCCTGTGGGGCTGGAGTCCACAGTACACGGCCTCCTATCTCCTCACGGCCTCATCACTCCAGCGGGGTGGTAACAGCAGGCCCTGCCATGTACCCCCTCCCTCCCCATGCCGGGTAATGATGATGGCTGGGAGCAGGGGAGGGGAACGGAGCTAAGTGGACGGGCGTCGGCGGACACCTTTGTCCCCGTATGGGCCTTGGAGGGTTCCTCCTCCTCATCCTCATCCTGGTGATCATCTAGAAGTGTGTGTGGGTGTGGGGGGGGGGGGGGGGGTTGTGCGTTGGGGGGTGGAATG
>JAVQIZ010227098.1:0-22066 GCA_036023535.2 Galaxias brevipinnis | reverse complement strand
CACGAAATTTTCGGCTCTTCCCATTTTCAAAATAAAAGCCTCGGCCGTTTTTAAAGTTAGAGAGTAACCGAATGCTGTTTTGGTCCCAACACCCTCGAGCTTTGCGTGTGCTATGTTAAGGGTGGATTGGTTTTGATCATGGGGGTGTTCAAGAGCACTGTGGCATTTTAAATAATATTATTGAACCACTTTTACAACAACTATATTTACATTTTGTCTCAGGAAAAGTATAATTTACACAACAAATTTATATTTTCATGTTTTGTGCATGGATTAGGCCTATTTAAAATGTTATGGATGGCACAGAAAACGTCCTTCAATTCTGGAATAACCCTTAACATGAAATATTCCCACTCCATTTCAATTAGGAGCGCGCGCTGCCCAGTCAGGCTGGTAGTGGGGCAGGGATTGGATAGATTTTTGTACATGATATGACGTGATTGATGCTGATAAGCTGTGCACTCACTGTGTGCATGCAATGTCTGTGGAGCAGCAGACAGGACTGTGTGGGCAATGCAATGTGAACCCAAATACATGAAATTACAGTTAGAAAACCCATTGAAAAATCGGCTCAACTGAAAAACTGATTTTTTAGAAGAAGTCGAGACACGTGAAAAGGGGCTAAAATACGGGACTGTCCCGGGACAAACGGGACTTGCGTGATTTATTTCAGTAGTTAATATTTCGTAAGGTACACTTAATTCAAAAATATTGAGTCAAATCTACCGTGAGCACAGATTGCTGCCTAAATATTTTTGCGTAAATTCTACAGTTTTTTTTTTGTGTTCCTGTAACAAATAACCTTTACTTAAAAATGTAATTAGAAAATACTCAAAAAGCTGGTGCAATTAGTTTCTGGAATTTTTTTAAAGTAAACCCTGCACATAATTTTTTTACAGTGTACCTGAGTATTGTTGCTTACCACATCCTTCCCTTTATGACCAAAGTGTACTCATGTTCTAATGACTACTTCCAGCAGGACAACGCACCATGTCACAAATCTTACATCATCTCAAACTGGTTTCTTGACAATGACACTCGTGACAATGAGTTCACTACTCAAATGGCCTCGTCATCAGATCCCAATCCAATAAAGCACCTTCGGGATGTGATGGAATGGGAGAGTCACATCATGAAAGTGCAGCCAACCAATTTGCAGGAAGTGCATGATGCTGTTAATGTCATGTCAATCGTCTGAGAAAATTTTCTGCACCTTGTTGCTGACACGAAGAATGAAGTAAATTTTATTCCGATCTTGATATTTGTCAAGTTTGCTTTTTACTACAGTTCTTCACGTTGTGGGGACAGGTGTGGTTATCTTAATAGGTGGAGGGTGGTTGCTAAAGTAAGTTTGAAAAAAATCGGGTCCAGAGGCAATTTCCTCTCTACCATTAAAGCACAACTTTGTCAAATATTTGCCAATTTTAATGTACATCAATTTAAAACTCTCAGTGTGAGCTTTCCACACACACCAAACAATTACAAAACATTGCAAAAGTGGACTTGTGCCTCTCTTGTAGGATTCGGTCACACAGGTGTATCAATACCTCTGTTCTGAAAATAACCAAAACTATATGTAGAGGACAAAGCCGCAAACATTTGAAAATCACAGTTTTTATGTGAGTATTTTGTTAAATCACCCATAGCAATGAATGATACACATCTCCTCCCAATAACACATTCAATGCATCAACCATTTAACCCATTTGCGAATTGTAAGGATTTTACAAAAAATAACTATAAACGGAAAAATGTTTCCTGTTCTTTTACATGTCTTACTAATGCATACCGTACGCTCAAAAGTATCAAGTGGCTTTGTTTGAGTGTTTGTACTGAAGTGTGTAAATGGGATCGATTTATTGTCCATAACGCTAATCAATCCGAGAAGTTTGAAATCTTAATAAACGTTGTTCCTTTAGAAATCCAACAATCAGCAATCACAATCAAGAGCTTTTAAATACATAGGCAACCATGTATATATTCAGAATGGGCACTGCATTGGCAACCTCATTAGTTATCAATCATGTAGCCTCCTCTAGATGTGTTTCAATCATGTAGCCTCCTCTAGATGTGTTTCAATCATGTAGCCTCCTCTAGATGTGTTTCAATCATGTAGCCTCCTCTAGATGTGTTTCAGTCATGTAGCCTCCTCTAGATGTGTTTCAGTCATGTAGCCTCCTCTTGAAGTGTTTCAGTCATGTAGCCTCCTCTAGATGTGTTTCAGTCATGTAGCCTCCTCTAGATGTGTTTCAATCATGTAGCCTCCTCTAGATGTGTTTCAGTCATGTAGCCTCCTCTAGATGTGTTTCAGTCATGTAGCCTCCTCTAGATGTGTTTCAGTCATGTAGCCTCCTCTAGATGTGTTTCATAATGTCTTGGTTGAAAGCAGTGTACATCAAAAATTTTAAAGACCCCTCCAGTGAAGTTTTTAACGTTGTTAACTCGTCTGTGTGGTGTTTTTCATGTGCTACAAGACATATCAGGGGCAAAATAAGCAGCAAACAACATTTCTGCTTTGAAACTGCAGTGCATCAAGGACAGTCTCAAACTATGGCCGTGGAAGTAATAATCCGAGCATCAAAATGGGTTGTCGGTGGGCAAAACACAACACATCAACTTCAAGAACTGAGTGTTCATGTGCTGCCTAATATATCCCACCCATTGACCTGTGCCATTGTAACAAGATGATCAATGTTATTCACTTCGCCTGCCAGTGGTTTAATGTTTTGGCTGATCGGTGTATATGGATGATATGACAATATTTAAACTGCTCCTTGTACTAAAGGTACTAATGCTACCCTTAAAGACTCAAAGCAGGTTCAGGAAATAAGGATATATTTGAACAGAGTCATAGAGAGCATTGAGAAGTCATCGTCACCAGAAAGCTAAAGCTATGGTGTCTACAGTTTGGACTTCTACCCCTGCTCAAGTGACCATTGACAATGTATGATATACCCATCACTAAAGTGGAAAATGTCAGCACCTGTTCAATTAACCCAGATTCTAACCATATCCATTTTGGGTAACAAGCTACGGACATGAATAACACTTAAACCATGTAGAGCTTTAACATCTGTTGGTGTTTGAATGTACTGTAATTCAAGCCCAGGGTTAGGTTGCCCATAATGTACATCGTAAAATGTACTTACCCGAGACTGTAAACTTTTGAGTCCCACAAAGTTAACGCACAGAGTAATGACACGAGAAAAGCCATTGTCTCTGTCCAGTAAGGCGATAATCGGTCACAGCCTAACTGGCTGCCATCGGTTTGAAGAGAGAGAGGATAGAAAGAGCAGGTGAAGACTGGTGGTGTGGCGCCAATGTAGCTTGAGGGTGCAGGAACTCTGACACGTGTAACTCACAGGACCAAGCAGACAACGGAGAGATCAGATCCGTTTCTACATGGACTGCAATGCTGTCATTGATCTTGCATAGTTAATAAAATAATCTTATGTCCATGTTTCAAATGTGTTAGTATAATATCTTTCAAGAAACAAAAATTCACTATAAAACCAATGTAAAATGAAATTTAAACTGCATTAAACAAATTTACACAAGACAAAAACAAAAGTCAAATGCTGTGTGCTGCCATCTTGGATTGGATAACAGTGGATCCAGTTGGACCAAGCACAAAATCTTCCACTGCACTGGGACACTCCTGAGGCGCAGGCTCAAATTGAACAAGCGGTGAAGAACCCCACACAGCTGGGCAGCGCAGCTCCTCAGTACCCTAGGCCTTGCCCCAATGTAGCTTCTTCAGCTCTCTCTTCATCTGGGTCGAGGAAAAAGACAAAGGTGGTAGACAGTGGGTTGAGTTCAACAGGGGAGGTGGGTCATTGGTTACGTGGGGTGTTCACTGGGGGAGGTGCTGATGTATCGTTGGAGATAGAGGGGGATAGAGGTTGGCAGGTTGGGGGATGGGCAGGCATACCCATTGTCAAACTTGTTTGCATAGTTAAGGCTGCCCTCATCTCACTTAATGGATACACATCTGATATGTCCCCAGTCACACAGGGTGTTCCCCAGGACTCTGTCCTGGGGCACCTCCTCTTCATTATCTATATTCTTCCCCTTGGTCAAATCATTAGACAATTCAACTTCAGTTTTCATTTTATTGCTGATGACACATAGCTCTACATCAGCAATACTTCACTTGATATCCCTTCACGTGCCTGTATTAAAAACTGCTTATTTACAATCAACCACTGTATGCAGAACAACTTTCTCAAACTGAAGTGCAATAAAACGGAACTCCTCATAATTGCATCAAACCCACCCTTACTAATGTTGGCAATATCTCTCCCTCCATTGATGGTACTATAGTCCTGAACTATCGTAGTAGTATTTTATTTTTTGTTTACCCTTAATTTAACCAGGCAAGTGACTTGAGAACCGGTTCTCATTTTCAGCAACGGCCTGGCCAAGAGTACAGCTGTACATAAATGGAATGCAACAAAACAATCACAGTAAAAAGTATACATGTGTTCATTTAATTGGAAAAAAAGGAAATAAAATTTGAGTCTTGTTTCTTCTTCAGTCGGTCCACTAGTTTAATTGTTAATCATGTTCAATCAATTAATCAAAAATCAAACCTGCTGCTCTCAATTTAGGAATACTATTCCTTCCCGTTCTTAATGAACAAGGGAAGATAACTGAAAAAAACAGGCTCATGCTTTTTATATACAGTATATACAAATATTTTATAATAGTGAGATGCATTTGTCCTTAGATCTTGGGGTGTGTGCTTCACCTATGGAGCTTGGTTTGGATTGGAGGCCTTTGCCTGTATGGATTATACCTATGATATAGGGTAAGTATCAACAAATGCTACGGCTGTCCCGAATACCTTTTTTTTGGGCTTCGATTATAATAAATAGCACTGCTTTGAAGCTTCGGCGGGGTGGGGGGGTGGGGGGGGGTTGGCTTCTATATACAAACGACGACAACACAGGCTATTCCTCAGACTTTTATTGAAACAACACAGGCTATTCCTCAGACTTTTATTGAAACAAACACTGGTCTCAATTACTGCAAATTACTGCTCTGACGCCTCATATTTCTTACGCGTTCACGTTTTTAGGAAGCGTAAACTGCTATCGCAGACCATTAAAAAACACTAAAGAGCCGCTTTGCATGGCGCATATACGCAACGCCTGCAAGCGGAAATTAATTAAACTTAAATCAAACACAGTGCTGTATTTTTTACTTCTGCAAGGCGGCGATCCAATAGGAACATTTGAGAAAGTTGTATTCCAATGTTAATTTCGTATTGATTGGTGTAAGAATTAGAAGTTATGAAACTGGGGAAATGGCTTTGAATAGTCATGTTTCTTAAAGTACAAAGACAAATAGGCCTAAATGTCGCATGCGGTGACGACCCCAAGCAACAGCACAATACTGTGCTCGTATCTCATGATCATGCAGAGGTTGTTGGAAAAGTTGCAACAGCTCAGGCAATAATCAAATTAAATCTAGGCCTATTATATAACCAAATGAAAACAAACTTGCTTATAGGCCTGTACACAAATTAATAAATACAAGAAAGACTGTAGCCTATGCCAACATCTTTGCTAGCCTAGTTGTAAGCCTGTCGCGTGGTCAAACTCACAATTTCAGTGCTGGTAATGATTAGATTACATGAGAGCAGAGGCACAACAATATGCTAAGGTTAAATGTTCTTATCAAATAAAAATAATGAATGCTGACGCATGATATTGGATTAGGCCTAGCCTACTATTTTTATATGCTATTTGGGGATAAAAAAACCAAAACAAATGTAACCTTTGAATTCTGATTTGGAAATCAATTTCCATTGCAACAATCGAAGCATTCGGGTCAGCCATATTTAACATATTAAATGCCACATTCCTCATCAATTTAGAGCTTGTCTAGGCAACAAATTGGATGACAGGCATTCTATATTACACAATAAATATTCCAGTGTATTTCATCTCAGTTATGACGTTTCTTTCTTTGATACCCAAATGCCTCTTTCAGTGCTGTCAGTGTGGAGGTGCAAAAGGCCTGTAAATTCTTACTGGACAGGCAGATGAAGGATGGTGGCTGGGGAGAAGACTTTGAATCATGTGAGCTCCGTTGTTATGTCCAGAGTCATACCTCTCAAATCCACAACACCTGTTGGGCCCTGCTTGGCTTAATGGCTGTCAGGTAATGTAACAATCATACCTTTGAAAGTTCCGTATGATTTTAACAGTGGTCTCAAAACTCTTTACAAACCAGAAGAGGTGAAATTGGAATGGGACAAGTTGTTGTGGCCATCAGGAACTTTTCCAATGAAAACCAATAGCATACAGTTTTTCTTTCATGTGTAGACACCCTAATAACCAGGCGATTGAGAGAGGAATACAGATATTGATTGACAAGCAGCTACCGAATGGTGATTGGCCACAGGTGAAGTATTGCTTTAACATTTTTTGTAAGATTTGTTTTTTGTTATTAGTTTCTTTACACCTGATGACGACATGTGCTTATTTCTAGCAGTGCCACTGTAACCCCTAGGGTATACGGCATAAAACACTGGGCAAGTAATTCAACATTATTGGTACATTGAATGTTTTGGGCTTTACACAGTGAATTTGAAGATGATGGATGACATTTCACATTATTATTATTATTATTATTATTATTATTATTATTATTATTATTATTATTATTATTAATAATAATAATAATAATAATAATAATAATAATAATAATAATAAATGGATGTAGTTTTAATTGCTTTTTCTCAAAGCGCTTTACAAATTGGTTGCCAATTAGGTAGGTACACACAACAAATGGGCGGACAGACAGCTATGACTCTGGGCGATACCATGGCAGCCAATTTGTGCCAAACTTGTTCACCCAACATATTGCAACAGACTTTTGCACACACAGATCAGACACACACAAACAGGAGGAAACTGGAGCACCCGGTGGAAACCCACACAAACACAGGGAGAACATGCAAACTCAGGTCAGCTGGGGTTCAAACCAAGGACCTTCTTGCTGTGAGGAAACAGTGCTAAACACTGAGCTACCCTGCTGCCCAAATATCAGTACCTCATTCATAGAAAAGGGAAATCCAAACAGGCAAACATGTACATTTAGGCAGATATAATCCATGATGTTGTTTGTCATTCTGAGGTTCGGTGTCTGACTTTTAGTATACCTGTTACCTGGTAATGTTTAAATTACAATTCTTGCTTGCTGTGTAACTTCAACCCATATTCCTCCCCTCTTTCCAGGAGAATATTTCCGGCGTTTTTAATAAAAGCTGTGCTATTAGCTACACCTCTTACAGAAATGTGTTCCCGGTATGGACACTGGGTCGCTTCTCCCGCTTGTATCCCTCCAGCCCATTGGCTGGTAAGCTCAAACTGTAAGAAGGTGCACTGTGAGGAACTCTTGAAGATCATGGGACTACAGCCATACATTTCTGAAGGGAGCTACAATTATGGATGTGAACTTGTTATACAAATGACATTTTAACATAATTGAGGCTGCCTACATGAGGCATAAACAGGGAAGTATAAGAATTAATAATTAAAGCTGTAATACATTGTTTATTCTGTGTTGTTAAAACCCAACTATTATCACCTAATTATACTGTGTGTTTGCATGGATGTCACATTTGTATATTGTTCTTTTAGATAAAACATTTTTAATGTAATTTTGTAAGGATTAGCAAACCCCCAAAAAATGTGTTTAGATTAATTGTAAAATGCATTGTGTATGTCAATACTGAAATAATACATCTCTTTGAGGATCTGTAATGAAGTCCTGATTACAGCGTATTCTCAAGCTTCCTTTTCATGTACATAAAGTAGCATTTGCTGATGCTTTACAAGCACTGTAGATATTTGCCTGCGTCGGATTTAGTTATACAGATTTAATCATCCTCTGATTTGTTTGATCATCCTCTGATTGGTCTTAAGTGGTCATATTAAAGAGGGAACAATTCTTTCAATTAAATCTGCATAATTTCCGTGTAGGAAATATAGTCCATCTCTACAAATGTCACCAAAGATAACCTACCGCTTGCACTAACAACCTCTTCCTGACAAAGGACAGGGCCTAGGGCTAAGGTTTGATTTGGAAAGTGGTGGGGACATAAACTCGACAGGGAGTCCTACCCCAGAGAATTTTTGAATTTTTCATAGTATTTCCTGAAATTCCACACAATATACTCAGGGCTGTCACTAATAATACACTGCCACTGACAACCATATTTGTCTACTTTTGGTCATGTACATGTTTTTTTTTTTAACCAATTACATCAGAAGGATGTATTCATTAAGATACCATTTAAAATCACACAGGTCTCTGATACCTATATTGACAACAACTAAATGATACAGCTAAACTTAGAAAAGGCCACTCTGGTAATGCACTTAGAATGAGCAATGGAAGAAATTGGTGAAAAGCATTGCTCAAATCAGGATGTGCTCTTTAAGGTAACATTACAGCTCATAGTGCCGATTCTTACTTGTTCACTCATCTTTTCTGTCCCTGCCTGGGCTTTCTCTCTCTCTTATTCTGTCTCTTGCGGATGTAAGTATTAACAAAGCTAAATGAAACTGAATGGAACTCCTAAATGCTACTCAAGCTATGAAGATGAAGGAAACGTCTGATTGGCAATACTATAGTAGGCTTACTAGTAGATAGTAAGTTAACTGCCCTAGCATGTTTACTGGCAAATGTTATTAGCTGATGTAACAAGTGAGCTAACTCAGCATTTTATTAGCCTACATACTGTAACGTTACATAACCTATTATTTCTTAAATGTAAGAAGATATGTCTCCCTTTTTATTCTCGGCGTTCATGATGCTGATGCTAATCCAGACTGCTGAATTAGGAGGAAATATTGCAGGAGTTTCAATCAGTCATCAAAAAATAATTAATTATAACTTCAGAGTAACCCTAGGCTACATAACTTCACAAGTAACAATAGCGCAAATCACCCTTCAGCACACAACGTAGTTAACACATATTTAGTTTGCTAGCTATCTGTTAATGTTAGGTAAGTGGGCTATATATTTAACTATTTTTGGTTAAGAACAGCGCTAAAGTTAGCAAGACTAAAACAATTCCTGGTCTGTATACACAGAACACAGGGACGGAGCAAGACTTGTAAACATTCGGGGCTCAGCCCAAACCTTGGGGGGTCCGCATACCCCCCCCCGGGAGGTTTTTTCCCCATTTACTCCAGCTATATGCACTATTCTTCAAGCCATTTGGGAAAAATATGCTAGTTGCTAAGAAAAAAATCATGTGGTGTGGAGTGAGAGCGTGAAGAGGGTCATTTGCGTGACTCTCAATGCATGAGTTGGCAGCTCTGCTAGCCCTTATAAGCAATCGACTATGGAGCTGTAACCCTGAATGATTCTAGCCGCCAATGTGTTTTTTCCCCCAATAAATATTTCTTTAAAAACACTTCATGTGTGTGAGTTAAAGAGAGACAGAAGGAAGACAAGATGGTGCCTATTTGTTAGCACTGAGTCACACAAAGGTCTATAGATACACTTTTTATTTGAAATGTTGGTTTGGGACACAATATGCCACTATTTTAATTTGAAATTACTTGCATCCGGGCCTTTACATGCCCTAAGTGAGCCACCCACTGCCTTTTGATAATCAAAGCTGTCCAAGTCATTGGAGCTGCTTGCGATGCGCATGCGCCTCGCTACTCTGCCCTCCAGAAGCCGTGATCTGGCTGCAATCTTGTTTTAATAGAGAATCCCCTTTTAACAGGCACACTGGAAACAGGAATAAATAAAGACATCTTTGCTATTTTAAAATGTATGATTTTGCGTTTTTTTCTCTCAGACATTTTGTCCGGTGACTATTTTATTTATCGGCTTTTGAAAAGCCGGCTATAGTCAGCTAACAGAGCCTCTGTCACACTATTAAATTGAGTAGAATGTAAAAACATATATTTTGTGTTTTTTTTTTTTTTTAACACAACTATCTGGCGACCCCTAGAAATTATCTGGTGACCCCGAGGTTGAGAACCACTGATGTAGACCAGGGGCACAGATTGTGGGGGGGACGGGGGGAAAGTTCCTCCAGTTTAATAGGGACGCCGATCCGTCCCCCCCTCCACTTTATAAAAAATATGTAAATAAAATAAAATTTAAATTTTGCATTATCTTTAGAGTGAAATCATATTAGATCATTCCGATGTGCCCTCCCAGAGGCTACGTCTCCAAGGCGACCAATTTAGGCATGCGTTTTACTGGTTGAAACTGACACTACTAGGGCATATGTAAAGTAACTCCACTGCCAATCGAGTAGAAGTTGTTGGCAAGTGAGGAGTGTATGAGAGACAGGGGGCTGACTGAAACTGTATATTCCAATTCCCAAACAGGTAATCTAACTATAAACAGAACCCCAGCTGGTAATAGACAATATTACTACACTTGAGTAAAGCCTTTTGTCTTAAGTATGACAAACCTATTAAAAGTGATATGACATTCTATGTATGCCTCGCTGCTGATTATCCATCACAACACATCTAACCCAAATTGAATTATTCACAGTGAAGATATTAATCTTACCGCTGCCCGGACAGAATGAAGCACTTCAAAGCGTTAAATGCAGAAAATGTTTTGAGGTGGAGGATCTTTAAAGTCCAGACAGCCAAATATTGATTTGATATTTGGACCACTTCTCAATGAGGCCTCCTTCTATGTCCAGTTGAAAGCTCTCTTGCGGCAGATGTATTCAGGGGTAGCAGCAACACAACAAAAAAATTTGAAGCACATTTTAAGTAATTTATTATTGACCGATCGGAGCGTCGCTCAGGGTCAGGTCCCAAGAGGGGTTGTTTTCAAAATGAGTGGAAGTTTAACCATTAACAATTATGGTAAGGGCCCTGCAATTTAGCTTAAGCACTAGGGGCACACACTGTTACTATACCTCCAAAATGCAGATTATAACGATGAAGTTATAAATGATAAACATATGGGAATATTTAATTGTCAATGGTTTAAGAATACCATACCAAGACGGGTACTGGGCGGCCCGAAGGGCTGCAGCTTCAGTAGTCAAAGAAGCAAAAACCTGGGTGTGGGAGGAGTTCGGGGAGGCTATGGAGAAGGACTTTCGGTTGGCCTCAAGGAAATTCTGGCAAACCGTTAGACGGCTCAGAAAGGGAAAGCAGGGATTGGCCCAGGTTCTGTTGAGCAAGGGAGGAGAACCGCTGACCCGGACTGGGGATATCGTAGGGCAGTGGAATGAGCACTTTGAGGAACTTCTTGACCCCGCCAACACGTCCTCTGTGGAGGAGGCAGAGTTTGAAGACTCGGGAAGTCTCAGCCATATCCCTGGCAGAGGTCACTGAGGTAGTTGGGAAGCTCCTCAGCGGCAGGGCACCGGGTGTGGATGAGATTCGCCCAAGATACTGAAGGCTCTGGACATTTTTGGGCTGTCTCGGTTGACACGCCGGTGTCGCGTGGAGGACAGGGACAGTACCATTGGAATTAACCCTCTTCCTGTTAATGTTAATCACTGATGTAGCAAAATGTTGGCAATTAATTATGTTAAATTGAAGTGTGAAGTCAACTTTTTTGAAAACTATGCTATCATGTAGTTGACCGTGATAATGACGTGAGACGAAACTTAATTTAGCTTGGGACTCAACTGTCTTGACGCAAGGGCTTCTCGATGTATATAATGCAGTACGTCCATTGCACATTTGGTGCCACTCTCTTGATGAGCGCCTGTAGCCCACCCTGTTTCCGTTCTTCCAGATCATTTCATATGTCGCTTATACGTCTTGAAATGGAGTATTGGACAGCGGGAAAGCCTTTAATTTTGTGGCACTTGCATCATTGAGCATAGTTGTCAAAGCTGGGAAGTATTACAGGAACTCTTAAGCAATCGTGTGTGATATTTTGTTTAGGCTGTTACAGATGTGGCTTTGACGAAACAAATTTGCTGCACGCGAAAAATGTCACGTTTGCATAAAAAAAAGAAAATCGAGTGGCTTCTTTATAAAATTGGGATGCAATGTCTCAATGTGTCTTCTTAATTTGTTGGGCTTCATGCTATCTGCTGCTAGTTTTTAGACACATACAGGTTTCTCCCCCTCTCCCACAATGTTAACAGTAAACCCCAGAGCGAGATATGCCGACTCATATTTTCTTATATATATTCACGTTACTTTGAAACCGGCACTTGACGGGATTGTATCTCAAAACCTGTCTACTTTTCTTTCCGCTGTTTAAAAACGTTCCATCTCACAATGCCTTTTCTTGTCTCTTTCTGGTGCCAATCTCTCAACAAATTGCTAGCATTTATTTCCCCCTGAAACACGTTTAACTGATATTTTTGGTTCTGTGTTTCCCACGTATATTGATATAAAATAAATAAAATCTCCTGGCCCGCCTTGCAATACCTCGGCACTCCCCACAATTTGGGAACCACTGGTTTAAAGAATATTAAGTATGCCAGTTGCAATAGGTCTAGTTAATTGAGGCGACATCATCCCAGCACACAAATCATTGGCGAAAGCACTCATTTGTCATTGTTTACGATCCTTATCAAATGAAGCATTGATTTAAATTGATTATTCCAACTAAACGTACCAAACCGAGATTTTTGAGACATTACACCCATAGTGAATTGTGTTGGTTTAACTGTCCTAACATTAAATGCTATCAACTTGTGATCTGGCAACATTGTCGAAAGCGTAAAGTAATTGGCAAGTAATGGTGTAAATGTGGTTGGTAGGTTGTGGACACTCCAGGGATCCTGGACCACCCACTGGAAGAGAGAAATACCATTGAAATGCAGGCAATTACAGCCCTTGCCCACTTGCGCTCTGCCGTGCTATACGTCATGGACGTATCTGAACAGTGCGGACACACCCTGGAGCAACAGTTAGAGCTGTTTAACAACATCAGACCCCTGTTTGCCAACAAGGTATGAGTAAAACCTATATTAGTTGTATGTTTCAGTTCAATGCCCATGATTAATCAACTTTTCTCAAATAAATTTCCATGAGTGTATGGTAATACAGGAATTTTGTTTCTAGCCTTTAATCATTGTTGCAAACAAGAGTGATGTAAAAAGGATTAGTGAGCTGGCTGAGGAAACCCAGGTATGTTCCTTATTATTTGGTATGTGGTGCTATACTGCATGACCTATTTAAAATGGCACTCTGATCGCTCTTATACAGTCTGTGGCTGTAGCTGCTCTCCAAGAAGCCAGTTGCTGATAAAATTTCCCCTGCTATTTTTTTGTGGTAGAAAACATTTGCTGACATCCAAACAGCTGGCGTCACTGTCATTGAAACAAGTACCTTGACTGAGGAGGGGGTGATGCAAGTGAAAATGGAGGTAGTCACGTCTAATCAGATCACTAACTTCAGTAATAGTTGTTTTTGTTATAGTATACTTATTCTTTTGGTCTTTCCTATATTAGGCCTGTGACAAGCTCCTGGCCCACCGCGTTGACACCAAGATGAAGGGCAAGAAGGTTCAAGATGTGCTTAACAGACTGCATCTGGCAATGCCCGCTAAGAGAGATCAAAAGGTAAGCATTCAATTAAGTATTTAACGAATAGGAATAATATGCATTTTTGTCTTAAGTTTGCCAGAATTGGTTGTGTTATGTTGCTCCCTATAGGAAAGACCACCTTTCATCCCAGAGGGTGCAACAGTGCGCAGGAAACCAATGGAAGTGGATGCTCCTAAACGCAAACTGGTCGGTATTGTATAATTTAAAGGTTTGAAATGATTTGTTTTTTTTAAAAGTAACATTTTTTTAAAATTCCTGCTTTTAAAGGAAAGAGACTTGGAGATGGAACTCGGAGATGATTATACCCTCGACCTTCAGAGTGAGTGTTTCTAATTGTCAGTGGTGGTGTATGGTATGTTTTAAAAGGCATAGGCCTTACAGATGGCATTTTATAATAAAGTAGGTGGAGCGCAATTTTGTTGCTGGACCATATTTTAATGGTCCCACTCACTCCAAACGTGACTACATCGGGCAGTGTGCACCAAAAATTTTTTATTGACACTAATCTTAAGTGCAAGCACCAGATGGGGCAGTTCCCTTGTATGACATTGTATTTGAGATGATGATGTGATCGTGCTTGCTGCAACTATTTTATCAAGAAAATCTTTAAAGATAAAGCTTTGTTGCGATTCCTTAATTTTCTGTGAGAATTTGTCAAACATTGAGGTTGAAGGCTTTGACTTTCAAGTTTAAAGTATTTTTGGTTACAATTGTAATAAATGTGGTTTCTCTACTGATACAATTTCCTGCAAATATCTTGTTTGTGTTTTCAAGAATATTGGGACCTTATGAATGAAGATGATAAACATGACACGATTCCTGAAATCTGGGAAGGTCACAATATTGCAGACTACATTGATCCTAACATCATGAAGGTGAGTTTATTATTATTATTCTTCATCATCATCATCATCATCATCATCATCATCAGCATAATAAAAAAAAAAGGGTGCTTGGATTGAAATCTTGATGCTTTTGGATTAAACTATTAGGCTCCTAGATTGTAGATCTATACTTTCTATCTGAGTTTAAGGCCTCAATTAGGTCTGCATGAAATTTGCACAAAAAAAATCCTGATATTTGGGTGTCTTTTATTATATTTCCGTATGTGAGGGTGGACACAATTACATTCTGGTTTTCTTTCAAATTGTGAGTGCGCTTTGATACTGAAGAAAGATGGAGCAATTAGCTGACCAATGTACAATGCAGAAATGGAAGTTGGAAGGGTGGACAGGCTGCTGCCTGGGTGCCAATTTGACAGCTTTCCTATGGCAGTGAGATAGCGATTTCTGAATAATACCATGACAAGGGATTTAGCCAAATCTAGACACAGTCAAGCCGTCTCAGTTAAATGTGTCGATACAGCTAGCTAACGTTCGCTAAACCAAAGGCGAGGCTATTTATCTTTTTACCTCACTCAGGCTCTCCCCTGCTAATGTGGATGTTTTGTTGTCACACATAACTGACTGACATGACAACAAGCACTTGACACGATCCACGTCCTGTGAGGGACGGGTTCAGTCTTGTTAGATATAAACCTATCTCCAAGTTTTATAATGTTTGTTTACAGTATTGAAGTGTTAGATATATAACGATGATGGATCTAGCTAACCTCAGCACTAGGTCAAGGAGCATAGTCTAGTAGTCATTACTGCTGACCTGATGGCATTGAGGTTTATATTGGCATTATATCCCAGCAAGCTCTCTTAGGTAACGTTTTGAGGCAACCGTGGCTTTGAACACTGTACTCATTAATGACTACCCTTCCAATCGCTGCAAACTATATATGGTAGATCCGGCACCATCCACAGTACCTGAGTTTAAGCTATGGCAGGGATCACGTGGAAAGCAATGTCGGTGAAAGCCCGACCTTGTTAAAAGTAAAACCAAATGGGAGTGCTTAATTATCTTTAATTCCTGTCATATAGATATTGTCAGGTGACTTTCCATTCTACTAACTACATGCGAGAGAACCTAGCATCAAACATGAAAAAATGTCCCTTTAATAGTCTATTGTAGTCAGAAACAAATTGCAATTGTACAAAATTTTATCGCTTGACTGCCCTAGTTTACTAACTCACATAGAGACTTTACATGGCACGTACAATGTCTGTTTCTGTACATATTAGATGAGTTGGTAAAGGAAAACACTGGGAACTGCAGTGCAAAACACCAGTGTTATGTAAATTAACACTGGTCTCACACTCTTGCTAGCATGGAAAGGAATGGAATTCAGTAACCTGCATACGGTCATGGTAGTTCAATAGACAACCATAATGTTTTGGGAACATTGATATCCACGATATTCCTGACTCCCATGATACCTTGTGCAAATTATGGGCACATCGTCTGTTTTGAACAATGTAATGCTAAATTATCGACTAACTCTTCATCCATCAAACGCGTCTGCAAAATCTTTTTACTTTTACACAGTAGAGAATCTAGTAAAGGTGTTCAAATACCTGAAATTACTAAACCTTGATAAGAGTGACTCTATAATAAAAAATGTAAAAGGGTTGGTTTCTTATGAGGAATCGGGAATAATGATGAATGAGGAATAGTTAGCTCTTAGAATAGCTAGGATGAATTCAGGTTATCTATTTGTGTAGTAGATGATTCAGCAGACCAATACATTTACTCACGAGTCACTACAATTACAATTTCTGTAATCAAGTTTAGGCTTTAAGTTTCATGCTGAAATTAAAGGTGTAAGCAGCATTTTACAGGTCATAGCCAATATAGCAAGGCATACAATTGAAATAAAGTTTTTGTTGTTTAATTTTCCAGATCTAACATCAGCTTGACCTATTTTAGAGCCAGCACAAGAGGTAGAAAATGAATTACTAAATTGGCATATATTTGAGCTAAATATGTGGCTTTTATAGAACCCCAGTATGTTGAATAGGAAAACAGCTTTGCGGACGTGACCATATGAGCCACGAGGCAGTGGATCAAGTTTCATAATGACTAAACTTAGTTTGACTGAGTTAGGACCATTTATGTGATAAGCTATGCCCACAAGGCAAACAATTGGTCCAATCACGATCTTCTTTTAATTGTTGACATAGACTCTACCCTAGAGCATATGTATAAAGTTTCATGCTATTTGGTAATTCACATCAAGAGATATCAATATGTGGCATTTGCCCCCTAAAGGCAGACACTAATTGGATTATTGCGGTCGCGTGCTTTGGCCGGTAGGTCTGGTTTATACAGCAAACATATCATGGTCCATTGATGCTACTGCCCATGTTTGCACAAACAGATCAAAAGTTCTATCTATGGGTTTTTCACAAAATTCAAAATGTCAGAAAATCTATCATGGCGGACCTTGGGGGTCCAAGAGGCTTTTTTGTTCATGCGGAGATGGATCTGTGGTTTACGACGTTTCTTTCTTTTTAGGTTTATCAGACATAGCCAAGCCACAACGTTGTGTTCGTGGGTTTGTTTTTCTTCAACCGGCAAACTTTAAAAATATTGTTCTTTCAGCCACATATGAAGTTTAGGTTATCCTACCACAAAGACAAAGTGGTAAAAATATAGGCTGTGAAAAGTCTTTCTATAATAACCGTCCTTCATGCCTAGATGGATCAATCACCTCAGGATAGAGAAGTCAATCTCCAAATGAATTCATTCCGCTTTCATTGTGTGAAAATAGCCACCTCTCCGAAAATCCATATCAGGTTTTGCACGTTACCTTTCAATGACAGAAACTTCACTCTCGTCAAAGCAACGGGCGAGCTAACCTCAAGCCTGTCCCAACTATACTAAAGTTTGCTAAAGACAGAAAGTTTGTTGATAGAAAAACTATCATCATGCTCGCATTGTTTTGAAGCGGAGGCTCGTGGGCGTAAAATGTACATACACAGAAAATAGCAACTTGTTAATCAAAATATACAATTAAGTAGCATGTGGACTTAATTGAGTTATATTTTTTGCAAGGTCTTGCGGGCCACATAAAATGAGGTGTTGTGCCGGATTTGGCCCGCGGGCCTTGAGTTTGACACATGCCTTAGTGGGTTGACCATGAAAATTAAACTTGTTTACCATTACTCGAATAATGGCACATATCTACACACAGAAGATAAGGATAAGTTGCATCTTCACACTGTCCAAGTTAACCTACACCTCTGAACTTTTAATACAGTAAGCTATGTCGATGCACAATGAAGGACAATCACAAATTCTCTAAGGATGTATTTATGTAATGCAAGATATTAATTACATTGGAGAACAAAAATCGCAATAGTACACTTTTTTTTTTTTTAGCACTAGCTTGCATCTGTCTAGTTTCTCCATCTTTTAATTGAGTTGTTTTGTAAATGTTTTAAAAATTGGTCTTCTCAGTATGTAAAGAACTAGGTTGCATGCAATTTTATATGAAAAATGTTTATAGATTTCCAATCACAGAACTCTCATGATTAATGAATACTAATACATTAAATCTATTCACAAAGAATCTAGAGCAGCTGGAGAAGGAGGAGGAACTGCGGGAGAAGGCAGGTGAATATGACACTGATGAAGAGAGCGAGGATGAGGAGATGCAGGAGATTAGAATGCTAGCCAAACGGATCAGAGAGAGAAGAAAGCTCAAGATCGTTGCCTCCAAAGACAAGGATATACATGGACCCCGCATGCCAAGAACTGCCAAAAAAGTAAGAGTTTATTTTAGATTTTCTTCTACGTTTGAAATTTAGACTATGTAAACTTGTAGCTTATAGTATCCCCTTGCAATAATTCATATTTTTGGTCAGGTTTTAAGAAAGACGATTGAGAAAGAGATGGGTGACCTTGGTCTTGACATGACAGACAAAGATGGCGTAAGTACTACTTAAATACTTTGTGGTGCATGTGTGAATTCTGTAAAATGGTTGCAAACTTAAAATCCACCTCCAGTCATTTTATAAAACATTTTAAATATTCTGCTAAACGTAAAAATCATGTCTTGTTTTTTTTTTTTTTTTTTTACCTTGTAATCCTAAAAATCTTCTCCTTCTGCCGTTTTAAAAATTCCTGATTCCCGAGTTGCCCCGTCCCCCTCTATTCGAATACCCACCCAGCCCGCGACCCCCCCTAAGCCACCGAGCATACTTGCCGCCGCCCTTGAATGGGATTGGTTACTTGAAGAGTTGCGACGTCACAAATCGGGCTTGTCTAAACTCGCCTGTTTGAGACTGTCCTTGGTCCACCGCAGTTTCAAAGCAGAAATGCTCAGCCATGCCATGTTAGCTGCTTATTTTGCTCCTAATATGTCTTGTAGCACATGAAAAACACCACAGGACATGTTAACGTTCAACTTGATTTTCACTGAAGGGGGTCTTTAAAGGTGCTTTATATACGTTTTCCAGTTTTTAAACAAATCCATAGACGTTTAACTAGTCATAAACATAGCGTTTCAACTGATGTTGCTAGTTTGTTACGCAACTATTATCCTGTTTACATGCACAACTAACTGTGACTTTAGCGAGTAATTATAAAGGCAGCTATGATAACCAAGAAACTGGCAACACAACCTAAAACTATGCCGTTGAGGTCATGTGTTGGCAAGTAGTTTGCCAACTAACCAAAAGTTACTTATCGCCCTTTTTAAGGTGTGATGTGTATTCTTAAATTCCTATCTTCAGAGCCACTATGCAGAAAAGGCCACCAGGTCCCGAAGTGTTGCCAAGAAGCGCAAGCGTGAGGTTTCAGTGCCCCCCATCTCTCGTACCCGCAGTCAGAGCGCCTCTCGTCCACCCCGTGACAAGTCTGGTGTGCGTGATGCTACGGTATGTAATGCCTTCTTATCAAGCTACCCAGCTGTGGCCTTTGACAGATTTGCAGGATTTATATGGAGAAATATTAAGGTCTCGTTACTATTATTTGGTTATTGTATTTCTTTTTAGATGGCAAAGAAAGCAAAGAGGCTGATGAAGCGCTCGCAGAAAGACATGAACCGCATGGGCAAAAAGGGAGAGGCAGACAGACACGTCTTCGACCTGAAACCCAAACATCTTTTGGCAGGAAAAAGGAAATCTGGCACAACAGATCGCAGATAAGGTTTCTTCAGAGTGGACTCAACCACTTGTTGATTGTGTGACTGTTGCACTGAAGTCTCGACCAGTGCTCTCTCCAATGTATGCCATTCCTAGATGTCAAAATGAAATAAATTGTAAGGTGAAACTATTTTAGTGGAGTAGTCTAATGATTGGCTTTCTGGGAAGTTATAGTGTGGTTTCCTGATTTTTATGCACATGTTTTTGTAAGCATATATTACAGGGTTCCCACGGATCCTTAAAATGTCTTAAAAAATATCTATATCTATATATAGATATATCTCAATGCCATTTAAGCCTAAAGTGGTATTAAAATTTTTTAAATTGGTCTTTCAAAAGTCTTAAAAATACTAAGACATGGGAAGTAGGATTTTATTAATTGTAGATTAACTGTAGCCTACAAAAAGCACATCTTAACTACTTCGTCCATGCGTTGTCACCGTGCTATCGGTCACAAAAGTTAAACGAAATATGCCACATTGAGAATGGTTGCTCACGTCCTCAACCTACAGTCAACTAATATCGCCACACATGAATCCCAATGAATGTGATTGTATAAAGCCTACTTGATGAGTGTATGCAAGTTATGCATTTATGTTAGGCATACAAATCTGCTACGATAGAAACTTAATTATAATATGTAACTAACATGTTGGCGTTTGAAAACATATTAGCAAGATATAGGACATAACATAAGTTGGAAAATGCTTAATGATCAACTAGGCTATATGATCTGCATCCCTTGTCGGTCATTTCGATTGACAGCTGAACGGTGTATCGCTTTAAATATTGCTGCCACAAGAAACTGGGGTGGCATATGCTTCTTTCCTTAAAGGATGGTCCAGTGTATCCTATGCTAAGTACACAAGTTAGGAAGCATTGAAGCACTTTTCCTTATCACTTAGAGAATTCAAACAATAGTTATCATGGCTGCCACTTAGACACTTCTGGGTTATTTCACTCAGTTAGGAACCTTCCTAAGCAAAGTAAAGAATTCGAACAGTAGCCAGGGAGCCAGTGACGAAGAGTGAAAGATTAAAACAGATTAGAAACGAAGAGAAGAGAAAGCCAGTATAATGCACAAATAAGCTAAAATAAGTCTCTAATGTCACGTGGATGTATTATTGAATTGGGTCTATCAAATTATAATTTAGGATCTGTTCTATTTCTGTCATTTTTCTATACTAATGACACCCAGGTGCCCAACCATTTAGTGTACATGCCCCTGGCATGCGGACAACAGTTTTTTACCCTACCATTAATTGAGAAGTATTTGGAGCTAGCTGAAATGTCCCTTAGTGCATTTAATAAACTATGTTAAAACATACGTAACTAGTTCATATACTTGTATGATTATGTGATATACTAATATGGTTCTGTGCATTAATTTGTTTAAATAAAAGTAGCATAACATAACATGTTTATTACAGTATTATAATGTTTTTATTGAGGAGTCTTGGTTTATTTTTATGTAATATACTTGGAGAGATTAAACAACACGTTTTGGAATGTTCCTCAAAAAATTAGTAATTAAGTCCTTGAATTGTGTCTCATCCAAAGGAACCCTGTTGTAAAGTTGGTCTTAAATTTCACTCGGAGTGGTATTAAAAAGTTAAGTCTTAAATCTAACTTTACTTAAGCTGCAGGAACCCTGTATTATTATTGACACTGCTCAGTAAGGAAAGTCAATTAATGTTTCATAAACAACTTCTGCCACATGAACTATTCATATATCATTGGTAGCAATAGTTGCTAATGAGACAAAAGTCATATTTTCGAACATTATTTCTTTGCAACAAATCTGGCACGATATATTGGAGTGGCACACTACACAACTTTCAATTATTATGCAAATTTTCAGGTTCATACCTTTTATTTAGGAGTCCTACTAGAATAGGTTTACGCGTTTTAATGTTCAATAAACAATTTATTTTATCCAAACTGTCTGGATCTGCAGCACCTCTATTCACCCTCTGTCTTAAACGCTTCGTTTTAGCTCCTGTCTCTTTAAGGCCCCCCTCCCGATGAGCCCAGGCTGCTCTGATTGGTCAGCTGGCCAACAAAGGGAATTTGCCTTCGCGCTTACCAAAACAGCGTTTTCAAGACATGGCGAAACCATCCGGCCTCCGCTCTGACTGGCTCTGGTTGAGGGCGTGCCAAACTTTATTCAAATGTGTGACTTAGTGATGTAAATAAGTTACGGAAGAAAACGCTGGACTACAAATGAGGCGTTTCAGGCAGTTCGGGAGCAGTGTTTTCTGTGAGAGAGAGTAGCTCCCTTTGGTGTGGACTATGGGCTTTGTAACTTTTCAGACCTTTTACATGTACAAAAAGCTGTATAACATACTAAAGGAAAGGGGAAAACCCAAAAAGCATAGTAAGGCCCGTTTAACTTAAAATCGAAGAGGGTGAGCTGTTTAACCATGAAACAAGCTAAAACAAAGTCCAGTGTGGGAAAATTTCACACACAAAAACGATAAAACAAGGACATTGTCTCCACACTGTG
>JAVQIZ010227077.1:0-43885 GCA_036023535.2 Galaxias brevipinnis | reverse complement strand
TAAAACGTCAAAATATTATGAAATTGAATCAAATCTTGAAATGATAAAAAATGATATGAATATACATGTGGGTTTCCTACGGGTACTCTGGTTTCCTCCCACAGTCCAAAAACATGCAGGTTAATTGGTGACTCTAAATTGCCCGTAGGTGTGAATGTGAGTGTGAGCTGTCTGTCCCTATGTGTCGGCCCTGTGATAGACTGGCAACCTGTCCAGGGAGTACCCCGCCTCTCGCCCTGTGTCGGCTGGGATAGGCTCCAGCCCCCCCGCGACCCTGCAAAGGATAAGTGGTATAGCTAATGGATGGATGGATGGTTGAATATACATTAAACCTACGTTTAGAGGATAACACTATGCTAAATGTCAAAAACAGACAGTTCAAAAGGGTACATTTGTGTGAAACTTAGTAAGTACTTTTACAAGGATGAGTTGCCAGTAAACTTTTAGCAAAGTTTTAGGCTCATTCCAAATGAACAGATTGTGGGCCCCGATAAACAGACCAAAACACCTTGTGGGAATATGTGTAAAACAGCAAGATAATTTTAACTTATCTCCACCATAGAAGGAAGAACAAATACAGCCATCATAACAAACAGTCGTTTGTTCAATGGAATTGGGCTGGAGATTTAATTGAATGTGTTGCTATGTTCCTATACCAAACAATATTATCTGGCTGGCATTTTGCCTAGCAGCCCTGTTCAGTTTATAACTGGCTGGGAACCCTGCCACAGTGGCCAATCCTCTTTTAATAATAGGTTGGCTATATGATCTGTAACAAGGCTGTTAATCCTCTCCAAATCTGTTTTTATTCCCGGTGTTGGGAGAGGCAATTAACGCCTGAACATGCAGAATTTGATGCCTAGCCTAATTTCCTGTCCAGCAGCGAACAGACAATGAGGACCACTCTTTTGTTTTCGAAGCTTTGTGGCTGCGTGCCTTTAAGCACAAAAGCCCCTACAAGTCATGTTGAATTGGACTTTGTTAAAAAGTCAGATTAGATAACATGCCTTCTACAGTCAACCAGGGTTATGGTTTCCTCTATTATAGCCATGCTTCACTGGTGCACATAATCTCATAACTTCATTCTGTCTGACGAAAAGAGATTAGGAGTCCTAAAATACTTGTCCCCATGTGGCAGAGCATGTGTTCCATCCATGCCTCATAGGCTGAGATCAAAATGTGAATAAAGACAGTAGACAGGCATAAACGCATTACAAACCAGAACGTACCACCAATGAAATCGCTTAAAAACAATCCTAGATGAACAAATGCACAGACTTTGCAAGCACCCAAGCCTTTTACCATTAAGCATTTTGGCATTTGGCATTTAATTCTTAAACATACAGTAGCCTATTATCTGTCTATCTTTAAAAGTGTGTGTAATCGTCAATTGTTGGAAATGCTCAACTACTTTGACTCAATTATAAAAAGCATATACTTTATTCCATTTTAAAATAAAATGTAAACAAACACATTGTCAACTCATATTGTTGAAGAGTGTGAAAAGGCCATTTTAACTTTACCCTGTACCACTGTCACTTACATTCACTGAAGTGACACCACAATGTATCCAACCCCGTGGAGTAGATTTTGTGGGGTATTAACTTAGTTAATATTTCCTTAATTACTTACTTACTCTTCTTTTTTTGCAATCAATAAGTAAAAGAATTGTACTTTAAGCATTTAAAAAATTTATTGCTTGACAATTCAAATGGACAAGTTAATTGAAATAAAAATTTCGATTAAATTTGCCAGTCAGTAGACTTTTTCAGTAGACTGAAAAAGATTAGCAGATATAGATATTTCAAATATTTTTGGGAAAAACCTGACGTAGTAAAACCTGAAAATAAATGTCTCCTCTATTGACCATCTCCAAGGAGCAATCACATATCCTATTGCTTTGTCCTGATCCTTTAAATGAGAAGTGAAAGTAGAAATCCAAAGGACTCTTTTGAATGATGGGTTGCAAAATAAAAAATCAGCCACAACTTCTAACCTTCTCTCCTCTCTTTCATTTATTCTTGCAACCTGGTTTTCAGACCCTCTTACTAGGCAATTAGGGTGGAATTTTCTTTAGTCAGGTTTATTCAAAAGGTTTTGAAAGTCTTTTTGGGATAGATGAGTTGCTCCCATGAGTCATTGTATTGCAATCAGGTGACTTAACTTAGACGTGGCATCTTGTCATGAGTACAGCACATCGTGAATACAATTTAGTACAGATGTTTCCTGGCAGAACAAAATCGTTGACATTGTTCACCGCTGAATAGCATATCCCATCTTCATACAGTTGCACTGGATGTTTTATACAATTTGAACTCATCCTCTATCTTATAGTGCTATCACACGTAACTCCTTGAAGGAAAACAAAGTCAACTGGGCCATGCAGGCAGAAGCCTTATATAGACAGGTGCTTATTCAAACATTTTTTAATTATACAGTTTACTTGTAAAGGATGACTAAAGGATTACTACTGCAGTTCAGGTATCCATTTCAACCCTTACAGGGAGCTTTTGAAAACTCATTCTTACAAACGTTCCCTAGAGTTATAACGTATAAAAACAAATGTCTTCTATTTTAAAACAATTGAAGAGTAGGTGCAGCCGTAACTGTACATTCTATTGTAAAAAAACAAAGGCAAGGAAGGTAATGCATTTTCTCCTCGGATTTTGTTCTCGGGAGAAATACTAGCCGGCTATTATACGGCATATATACGGCTTTACCAAGGAATCCCACCAGAGATACCCAGCTTATCACAGTAGAGCCTCTCAACTGCCATTTACGTTTGGTGTTTCTTTAATGTCCTGGTGCATGTTCACTGCTCGTGTCACAGGCTATATGTTGGTCATCAGGAATAAAACTCTTTCATTTGGGAAATGTGTTGGTGTTCACTAGATAACCTTCAGTTATAAGTGTCCAGTCTAGAGCTGTTATTAGCAATATAAAGAAACAACACTTGCATAATGATTTAAGAGGAAATCATAATGTGGGTCACTATGAGCAGCCTTCATAGTGAACATCAGAGGAGCAAATGGATGTGGTGAATAAATTGGACTATAAGCAATTAGGTTTATTCCACCCGGGCTAGGGTGTTCAGCATAATGCATAATGTTAACATGCATTAGCATGTATTAATGTATATATTTAATTATTGTATTTTATTTACTCATTCTGAATGTAGGCTTAGAGCTGGTGCTACTCAAGCAATGACCAGGTCTCTTCAGGAGCTTTTTTTCTCCTGTACTCCAGGCTTCAAAGTCACTTCGGTAAACCGCGGGGTACCATGCCAAAACATCTCTCCACTGTATAATTGATGCTTACTTATCCACAATAATTCAATTGCAGTTGGATTTGAACCCAGCGATATTGCTATCCCAGGTGTTCACTGGCAGCTGGTTAGTGGTACAAGGTTACAGGTGCGCCTCTCGGCCTGTTCTGAAAAGGCACCAGGACTCTAAATGTGGTTTGTAGAATATTCTCTTTTGAAAGCATTTACTTAGACTACGTTTTCTTTATTTACTGTCAGCACTTATGCTGTTAAAGGATTGTTAATTCGAATGTTTATTTCGGCATATCAACTTGACCTGAGCCAACGGATGTGCTTTTCTGGACATAATGAAATTACACGATCTTGTAGATGCTGAGTGCTATTTCAAATGATCCCCTTTCTGTATTTCAAAAGGAGGCAGAGAACGAAAGAAACCATTGTTGTACATTTATTAGCATCAGCACTATCTTCTGTTATGTTACACTAAATACTGCCTAGCCAATAAAAACCTCTGCCTCTAAAGTCCATGGGGTAACATGTGCAGTATGTGCCGTGTGGGTATGCTATAGAATGTGAATAGACGGTGTATGTCTTTTAGATAAGCACTGAACCTCTGTTAATGTGTTGTTTTTCTGAGACAGGTAGTCTCGAGTGGTACCTATTCATTAGGGCTAGAATGTTGTTGTTTGGGCTGTATTTCTTTATCTGTGCGAGACGTTAAGATAATCTATTTTGGATAACAATGCCGGGTTAGACCTTCTGTTTCAGTTCTTTTGGTCCATTCATAGAACTCTCAACAAGCCTTCAGACAGCCCACAATAAAAGCCGTAGGCAAGGTCGCTGATTCTGACGGAACAAAAGAGCTAGAAGAGATATAATACAAAGCCCTGTTGAATGGAGGTTTTTTTTTTTAGGGAAGTACAGTTTTTAAGGGTTTAACTCCGTTCCATGTTTTGTTAATTAGACTCCTCTTAATTCCCATTTAGGCCTGGGTATTTATATTTTATAGAGTTTAATTACATACGAAGCTAATTATCAGAAGCCTCTGAAAATTATGGGATGTCAAGAGTGGATTGAATGAGCCCTACTATTAGTTTTGAATCCTACGTGGGGACTTCATTCACAGTGAACTCTCGGCGTCACTTCTGTGCTCGTGGTAAATCAGTAGCTGACAGTTGTTCAGCTATTGGGGGTGAGTGCGATTCCGATGTTTGATTTCCCTAATTACTTTGAAACGAAAAGAGGTCCTAATTGCAGTATCAAATCAATTCATCATCTCAAGCTGCATACGTAATGACAGATACCGTCGTAGATTTGCCAGCACGATTAGGGCAATGCACTTTCAATTTCTATTACTGTCAGTTGTTTCTAGTCAAGGGACAGTCTATTTTGGCCCTCCCTTCTCTAGCAAACTCATTTCCTCTGGGTTTTTTTCAACAACGACCCCCATGTAACATAGCCTTCAGGAAAAGAGAGAGATTACGGCCTTCACTGCTGGCTGGATAGAATAAAAGATAGAGGGTACAGATGGGGCCCAATCTTTTCTCAACCGAAAATGGGAAATGGGCCTATTTTCTATTCTTATCAGCATCAGAGGAGGGTAAGAAAGGGATGTGCGTTAAGGCAAATGCAAGCAATGTGGGCCGACAAAGCAGAGGAGGGAGAGAGCTTGTTGCTCATTTCCCCAGTCCATATGCACAGTGAATGCTAACGCACGGATGTGAAATCAAATTATGCACACCAGGGAGCTTTTGCCTGAGGGGCTGCTGGGATTGAAGGTGCGTGTGTGTGTGTGTGTGTGTGTGTGTGTGTGTGTGTGTGTGTGTGTGTGTATCATGCACACAAATGCCCCTTGGCTTAGGGAGGTAGTTTTGAGATCTTTCTTTCTCTCTCCCCCATCCCTCACCCCTGTCTCTGTAAATACATTACCCTCTCCCTCCCCTCTCCCTCTCTCACACACATTAGATCCCCAGTTTGCCCGCCAGCCCAGGCACCGTGCTTAGCCTCCATAGGCCCAAGCCGGCCCTTTGAAAAGGCGCATAGCACCAGTCCAAAGCGGCTTAGTGACGCCTTGGACACAGAGGCCTCAGTGTGAGTTCCATTCTGCTGTGCTCAATTCTTTCCCGCCCTCCCCTCGTCCTCACGGCACGCTGGGGTTGAGGACGACGGCGTGTGATCACAGCAGGCAGACAGCGGGCGGCACGCGAGCCCCCCGGAGCTTTCTAGGGCCAGATCCAGAGCACAGTGCTGATCTGTGACGGTGCCCGCCCGCTCATTATACCTCGCAGCGCTCCATCTTGTATTGTGGGCCCATTGAAGTGCGATTGTGCCTCAGCGTAAGCAGTGAAATTCTGTGGCTTTATCTTTTGACTTCAATGGCCAGTTTGCGTAGTCCTTAATCAATTGCACAGAATGTTAAAGACATTTTTTTTGTCAGCCTGTCCATGTCTTTAATGGATGAGATTAGTTAAAAGTATTTTCAGTCTGTGAGAAGCTGAGTTATTTTACAACCGTCTATGCAGACTAATCCCCAGTTATTACAAGTAACTGAACCAACAACATGGCTGCCAACTCGTTTTGGCAGTGAAGAATGCTATGAGGATCTACAAAACATGTAACACAAACAAATAGTTAAATCTATGATTTATACAATAAAAATGGTTGTACTATAAATAAGTATGAAAAAAGGTTCAGACAATTTTAAGTAATGGAAAACATCCCGTACATGAGTTCTCATAGTAATCAATTTGTTTAGTCTGTCTGTAAAACCAAGAGATTTCGAAAATCATTCATACCTACTGCAATTAGATTTCTAAATTCGACGACAATTAAAATGGGCAACGATGCAATTGATGGTTCACTTCTAGACATGAACTGTTATATCTTTAGGCATCTGTATTATATATATCCTCCTTTGATTAATTTATTTGTATTTGTATGTTATTTTATTTATTTTTGATCTGAACTAAACTTACCTTTATTGGTGAGTGTGTTTTCCATTACTTGATTTCTAATTTGTATTTTAGTGTTGATTATATTGTTTGATGGCCAAACGATGATACTACAATTTTCCCCGGGATGAATCATTTTCCATTACATTACATTACATTCCACCCATGGACGCATCTATTTTTATAAAACACTGGTATCGAACATGGACTTTATGGTTATTCTTAAACTATGTTGTGTATTTGACATATGTGTGGCATATGGCATGTGAGATATACAGTATGTATAGTAAAAGGCCAACACATATTTAAATAAATATCTATGCAAGTAGCCATATTCTTAGATGTCTTAAAAAGCATTCCCCTAGTGCAGCTTTCAAGACTATTCACTGTAGTTGAAGATGTGACAAATCTGAGCCTATGAGGCTCCGAGGTCATTTGTAGAAATGGCCCAGAGAGTGTGTCATTAGTTCTCATCAGCTGTTTCTCCCTATATTGATTTCTATTTTCTTGCTTCAGGCCTAATAAAGCATTTTATTGAGATCCATCACAAGTTTCTGCACCCGTGTTGTCATGTTCTCCTCAAAGCTAAAACAGGAACACTGCCTGAAGTCTTGCCCTGTGCATTTAACGGCTTGCCGATGCACGAGAAAACTGCAGGTAAGCTGCCAGAGGAAAATCTCTCGACTGTGAACTGGAACATTACCAGGTCCTGATCCCCCCTGGCTAGCATTAAGGCCTTCCGTTTGAGGAGGACAGCATGACAGCCTTCACGTCATCAAAGCTAGCCCTGCAGGATTACCTGGCAGCTCCAAAGTGAGTGTGTGCATGTAGCAGGTCTTTGATGGTTGAACTTTGTGTGTGTGGACCACCAACATACGTTAAAGCTAGTGTTTTATGGACATCATGTAAGTAGATGCTGTGTGTGTGTTTGCATGTTTCTACAGTATTTGTACATGTACACATTGCACTTTGTGCAGGTTTGATGGCTTACACATTGCACTATTAAAATGTAAAACATGTCTAGACAGCAGTAAATAGATTTGAGCATCTACAAAACTGACAAACACTGCAATTACGTTATATGGGAATTGAATGCATTTATTTATCATAAACATATCTTTCTGCTTCAATGATAACATTGCAGCCCATCCCAATTGCATGTTCATCATTATGATAATGGGACCTGACAAGACAGTCAGTTATTGTCATGTGCTGATGGCACTTCAGGTTTAGAAGTCCAATAATTAACATCGGGGAGATGGGAAACAGAGAGCGGGACCCATGACATTGGCATCTTTCAAATTCAGATTAATCCAAGGTCAGGTTATTCAAACATGGGCAGAATAAGGACACAGTATCATCAATATTTCCACAACCTGGCTTATCAGTCTGGCTGTTCAATTATGCAAGTGCGTGACTTGCCTTCGCTAATCTTGTTCTATGCATTTGGTGTGGTTGAAATTGTTCTTATTATTAAACCTCTGCTGCTCTTTATCTAGTCAAGTGGAATGCAAATGATTGGAGGATCTGGCACTGCTGTGAATTCAACTGTCCTAATAGCACAGAATTGATCAAATGTTTGCTTTTGCATCCAACATTTCTTATGCTCATCACACAACTTTGTGTATTTTTATGAGTGACTAAAACATTTGAGCAAGGATTGGCCAGCCCAAATCAGGTTCTTGCATGATCGGTCAATTATTGAGTCCCAGTTAGACGGCAACATCACTTTCCTGTTAAGCCAGCGCTTACCAATTGGTCAGTGTAGAGGTCACGACCCTCACACAGACTTGATAACAGTATCTTCATTACTTGACCAATCAGGCAAGAACCTGATCTGGGCCAGCCAATCCGTGCCCAAATGTTTTAGTCATGCCGACACCTTTGAGATACCTTAGTAACAGGCACATGAGCTGAAACTGCAGGCCTAGAGTACACCCCTCCCAACCCCCCGAGGTGCAGTTGTTCAACATGAAGCATATGCGATGAGCTGTACAATCCGAGACCAATGCTCTCTATTTAGGTAAACTGTCCCGCTAATGTAAAGACGATACAAGGAGTCTATTCATTACCAATCACATTCCACTGAGCAGCACCTTTTCGTTTCCAACAACTCTGAAAGATCAATTCATAAATAATATTCTGCTGGGAATTAAAAAAAGACCCAATTAAAAACCAAGCTGCCATCTCTCCGTTCCCTCCCTTCATAAGCATCTTTTTCATCCTCCTAACTTATTTCTCTCTCTCTTGCTGTGCACGCATGGTTTCACCTGGTGTTGCTTAACCAGGTTGCAAAGAAGCCTAAATTATTAACAACTAGAAAACTGGAGAGTCACTAGCAGAGTCTTTGCCACATATCTACATTGGAGGCACCTCCCAGCTGAGGCTGGAGGTTTGCTCTCTAAAGAGGCAGGCTGACATGCCCTTGTGTCTTTTTCCTGTTGATTTAACATTTCATGGGCTTGGGAGCATTGCATTACTTTAATTTTCTATGCTGCTTTGAATTTCCTAGGGTTACAAAATACAAAAAAGAGTGGGATAAATATGTCCGCCACACTGAGTTAGGCTTTTTTGAAAGGTGTAGACTCGGGAAAGGGAAGTTGACACTTTGCCGTCACATCCATCCCATAGTCACAGTTATGTTTTGTGACGGCTTTGGTTTTTAATGCATCAAGGACTGGGATCTCTGACATATTTGGAGTCAGTGTGAAAAAGGGCTACTTGTCAGAGATTTAGTGTGTTTTTTTAGGGCTACAATCCTCTAAAATAACAATCTTTTCTTTTTACCATTTTATGTATTGCCTTGGGCCCAGGAAGCCTAAATGAAGCGCCTAGATTTTGTATTTGAACTATTTAAATATCCATTTCAACTAAACTAAGGCTTTAAATGGCTTAAAGCCTTAAAGTGACTGTTTCAGTCAAGCAATCTCTTACTTCCTACCTTACCTTACAGTTCACAGGGTTTGACGTCACATTCTCTTCAAAACCCTTTCAGATGTGCAACAACGTTTTTTGTTCAGTTTCAAACATAAAATGGTCATGGTATAGTGATAGTCCGTGACCTTACGGGACATCATTGCTAATTAGTGAGTGTGAAATAGGGGGAGGCAAGCTAAGCAGGCCGTGCTAAGTGCCGTGAGATCATTACACTGTAGGCAGTGAAGGGAAAAGTAAAGGAAGGGTGAGTCAGCATCTTTAAGGGTTGTTAGATAGAAATCTCCACCAAATGTCATCAGCTTCATGGTGAGAATACACACACACACTCAGTTGCTGGTTGTGCTCATGAGTGTATCGTAAAGCATATCGAGTTCCTGTTTAGTCTGATAGTGGTGTTTTAAGCATTACAACCTAGACCAGTGGAAAAAAACAACTTAATACAGAACTATCGGCCAGAGGCATTTATCCATACGGCAGGGCGTACATTCCAACGAGACACAACCTTTTAGTGACACTACTGCTAATACTAATAGAGGCCCCTATACTTTGGAATAGGCTTCAAAGATATTCGGTAGGCCAACTGCTTATCTACTTTTGAAAGCAATGTTTATAATCCCTCTATTCTTTCTGTATAATGTTTTACCTTTTATTTCATTACATTTCATAGATGGTCATATTTTGTATATTTCTTATTATAATTCGTTTTATTGCCCTGTTTTATTTCATGTTTTATGTCCGTTGTCTCTACTTGCTGCTTTTCATTTTTGGAAAGAGAGAGAGAGAGGGAATGCAGGTGATACTCAAGTACAGTCAGTGAACTTGATATTTTCTTTATGAAACCCCTCAGGAACTTCGGCTGACTGCTTCTAAAGCCAAAATAAATTCTACCTTTTTGCCAATCTAGTACCTACCGACTGCCCAAGCTCAATGTACCTGCTTCAAAAGTGAGAACGTTTATTGCCCCTTTATTGTCAGGGATGTCAAAACTCCATGCAAAGCATAGCCTCTGTCTGAAATATTTCCCTATCAATCACATGCACAAAAACCTCAAGAATGGACGGGCACTGTAAAACTCCCCAGGCAGGTCGAAAGAAATTCCAAGCATCCCTAGGATCCTTTTTTAACCAGCCTGTCTCCCCTCATAGAGTAACTACCCTTTGAGCCTGTCGATACATCTATTTGATCTCAAGACAAGTCGCTGTGTGCGTTTCCACTCAAACTAATGACTTGCCTGTGCAGTGTTACCCTTTTGATGGTACAGCTGCCATTCACATTTTGCTTGGATAAGTGTCACGATCAGCCAAGGTAGAGAGACACAAACGCAGGCATATTCCAAAGTACTTCATGTTAATTGCTCGAAGGCAAAATCACACGCAACATTTAACAATGACCAGACAAGGGACAAGGCTAAAGACCAGGAAATACAAAGAAGAGCAAATCAACACAAATGGACTCAGGTGGAAACAATGACACAAACGAGGACAGGTGACACTTACGAAAACAGATACATGGAACAGGCACACGACTAGAGTGTGCGAGTCAAACCACGCTCTGTGACAGATAAGGCAAATTTTCTAACCTCAATAGAAGACAGTAAGACTTCTTTAGCTAATCTTAGCAGGCTCTTCGGCTATGGTAAAGTCACCACCAGATGGTTCAGACTATGATTCTGATGGATGAAGACTCAGAAGGAAAAAGGTTAACCTGTCGCTGTGCTTCTGATGACACACTGCACATTGGATTTAATGCTCTGTTGTGGAGGCAATTTTGCTAGTTAGCAACTTCCAGGAGTGGATAGATGGTCTTGTTAGGGGCTCTCATTTGTGAGCTCATGTTTTGGCATTGTGAATAAGGACCTTGGGGTAAAGAATAATGAGAACACACACATAAGCACAAAATTGGAATATAAAATTATTGATGGGTGCAAACACACATTTAATTTACTTTCAATACCCATTCTGTACTCTTACACAAACATAACATGTTTATTTTGCTGCGGTCTTCCTCGTTCTCTCGGGCTTCCTCCTGCTGAAGTCTTGTGAAGAGGAGTATCAAGGTTTAATGCATAGATCTAGGTGAGGTGGGCTTTCTTTCATGCAGTCATCTCGTTACCATATCTACCATCTAAAATGAATGGAACTAGGTTGTGTGCTGTGGATCATGTCCTACTTGGGTTTCCTCTGTCAATCACACTAAAGTTTGCCTCACGTGGCACGAGTGCAATATTTGTTTGCCCTGTCCAGAATGTTCCGTGGACAAAGCAAAGGGAGACAAAAAGTACCTCCTAGTGGGACATTCGTAAGCTTTTCAGAGCTGACTGTCCTTCTCCTTGGAGAACTCATCTGAGGTTAGATGCTGTGGTTGAATGAATTGTGAGCACCACAGGATCAGTGGAACAGGGCCTCTCCAAAGCCTGCAGCCAACTTCCCTCTCACTGGCATTATCCCTTTCTCTCTGCTAATGCTCCAGTCTTCTACGTATATCTGGAATATGACAATATGAATAGCCACCGTTGAGCAATGTGGAGAAGTAATGCAGAAGTGACTTGAAATACTTGGAATGAATTGGACTTTGTGGTGACTCCCACACATGAGAATCTTACCTGATGCTCAGACTCAAGTGGAATGTCCATGTACCATACGATTGATGAGAGATTGTGCTTAGTTTTTTTTCTGTAAACTATTTTAAATCGAATTGAATGGGCGGTCACATTTAAATAAGCATGTGTCATAAGTCAGCATGTGACCAAAGTTTTCAAAAGGAATGAGAGCAACGTGTAAATACACAATGTGGTGTTACAATATGCAGTACATTTGGCACCTGAGGTGATTCTTTTGGAGACCCATATTTCAATGTTCAGAATGCATTAGGATGAAAAGCAACTGTCGTAGCTTTCCTGGATGGATGACGTCTCAGACCCATTCATGTCTATATCTGCTCTTGGCAAGACGAAATGTTTTTTTTGTTTTTTTTTACTCTTAATCCCGCTGGCTTGAAAGATGCCTGCTCAGCAGGGTGTTGCTTTCTTTGTTGCTCTATTCCATTAGGTCTAGGTCCTGTTTGCTGCACTCTATTCCTGCTGTGCTGTAACAGCCCGCTCAGTAGGAAATCAGCAGCAGGAAAGAACCTCAATTATAAAAACTGAGTGGTAAAAATATTTACACAGTGTTAGGTACTGTACAAGATACCACTTAGTGCAAAAAACAACAACTATCAAGACTCCTACCTAAAACCTGGATCCTTGCTATTTAGTGACTGGCCATGTTAAGTAAATAATTTAAGCTCTGGTGCAAAGCCTACACTCAGATTAAACTTACTCTTAGAAGCTTGGTGGTAAATTTTACAACAAACACTTAACTTCCCCTGGACACATCTTTGCTCTCCACCTTAGCTGCTCTGACTCAACTGCTTACCTGCTATTTTACAAGATTTCATTATTCTTTAATAAAAAGGTCTGGGCAAATTTAATTGTGGTGGCATGTGGTTCAGGAGAGAACCGGCAGCATCTTCCACATTAGCATGGCCAGACCCTCTTCCATTTTCAGCTCTCATTGTCCAAGGCTAAAGCTCCCATTAAGTGTGTTACTGAAGCATGAGAACACAGGTAGCTGCACAGCATAGTTATGCAGGGCCCTTACAGAAGGGCTCAGAAATCCCTGTCAGAATGCATTTGTAGCCTTACTCTCTGGGTCAAAATTGACAGCCACAGCCAGTATAGGTGCACTGTGCTTCCCTTCTTTGTGATTTACCCTGCCAATCAGGAGGTCACTCAATTAGCCACATTCTCAAAGAGTTTAAGCTGATTTTGCTCAATCCATTGGTTGTCCTGCTAAACAAGACTGATGTAACTTGATCAAATCTCAAAGAAAGCAATAGCGTAATTGGAAATTGCAGCAGGAAAAAAAAACAAGAAAGAAGGAAAATGCGCTTATTTCCTCTCTTTGTTTTTCAGATCCTTCTTTATCTGTGTCTATTTTGCTCTTGTTATTGCAACATTACCACCACCGACATGTGCAATTTGGTTTACTCTTGATTATCTCTTATTGCCTCTGTCCCCCACTGCTCATTAAATTACAGTGTTCTCAGCAGGAAAAAGACTACTTGGGCCCCAGTAGGCTGCTAATGTTTCTTCATCAAGTGTCATTAATCACGGAAATGCGGAGGGAAAGTCTGGCAGCTTCGTTCATTCTAGATAGACATGGATCAGGACACTATGACTACCTCAACATCGCGGAGTAGCCGCCCCTAATAGTAACTTTAGAAACTCATTCAACTGAGTTGCTTGTACAAACATTAGTGACAAACAGATGTCAATCAAGCTATGAATATGCATGTCACCAGGCTTGGTTGTGTATATTTGCACATAATCATGGTAGAATACTGTAACATATTAGATACACACCATATACATGTGTTTGTGCATGTGTGTGGGTGCGTGTTTGAGTGTGAGAAGGAAAAGGATTATGTGTATATATGCCAATTCAGTGTTGAAGCACATGAAACGCCAACAATCATGTCGCGGTAAAATGATTTTCTCTATATCTCACAGGTAAATAGTGTATTTACACTGCATTCAGGCCCCTTTGCCTTTTATACATTTTGTTACATAACAGTCTTGTTCTAAAATGAAATGCATTTATTTTTGTCCTCATCGACATACCGCAAAACGACACAGCAAAAACAGGTTTGAAGACATCTGTGCAAATGTATTAAAAATAAAAAAACTTAAATATCAAATTAACATAAGTAGTCAGATCCTTCACTCAGTCCTTTAAGGCACCTTTTGCAGCGATTACAGCCTCAAGTATTCTTGGGTATGATGCTACAAGCTTTGCACACATGTATTAGGAATTTCTCCCTGTTCTTTTCTGCAGATCATCTCAAGCTCTGTCAGGTTTCTCCAGAGATGTTCGATCAGGTTCTAGTCTGGAATCTGGCTGGGTCACTCATGGACATTCACGGACATGTCCTGAAGCAGCTCCTGCATTACCTTAGCTGAGTGCTTAGGGTCGTTGTCCTTTTTGTAGGCGAACCTTCATCCCAGTCTGAGGTCCAGTGCTCTGGAGCAGATTTTCATCAAGCATCTCTCTGTTCTTTGCTCCATTCATATTTCCCTGGATCCTGACTAGTCTCCCAGTTCCTGCAGCTAAAAACATCCCCACAGCATGATGCTGCCACCACCATAGTGATGGTACTGGCTTGCTCCTTGGCATCATGCTTGGAATTCAGGCCAAAGAGTTCAATCTTGGTTTCCCCAGACCAGAGAATCTTGTTTCTTAAATCTTGATTAAGAGTCCTTTAAGTGGCTTTTGGCAAACTCCAAGTGGGCTGTCATGTGCCTTTTTAATTAGGAGCCCGTCTGGTCCCTCTACAATAGAGGCCTGATTGGTGGAGTGCTACGGAGATGGTTGTCTTTCTCGAAGGTTCACCCATCTTCACAGAGGAAATGTGAAGCTCTGCCAGAGGGATCAAGCCCCTTCTCCCCCGATTGCTCAGTTTGGCCGGGCAGCCAGTTCTACGAAGAGCCTTGGTGGTACCGAACTTCTTCAATTAAAGAATGATGGAGGCCACTGTGTTCTTTGTGACCTTCAATGCTGCATAATAGTTTTTGTGCTAGTTCTAGTTCTCAGATCTGTGCCTCAACACAATCCTGTCCCAGAGGTCTCTGATTTGATGGCTTGATTTTTTGCTCTGATATGCACTTTCAACTGTGGGCTCTTGTAAAAACAGCTGTGTGCCTTTCCAACTCATGCCCAATGAATTTACCACAGGTGGACTCACATCAAGTTGTAGAAACATATCAACAATGAACAATGGAAATGGGATTCAGCTGAGCTCAACTTTGAGTGTCATAGCAAAGCGTCTGATTACTTATGTAAATATAATATTTTGTTGATTTCTACAAACCTGTTTTATCTTTGTCTCATGGGTTTTGTGTGTACGTTGATGAGAATGGATCATGATCATGATTCATGATGAGAATATTATTCATTTTAGTAACGTAACAAATATGTGGAAAAAGTGAAGGGGTCTGAATACTGTGAATGCACTGCACCTAGCAAAATATATTTTAACCAGTGTACTTAGTGTACATCTCTGTGCTTGTTGCAGAGTTAGTTATTTCATTATTTAGTTACTTTGTCACTGGAAATAAGCAACATTTTTAGCAGATTACCATAAAATGCACAGCATGTCCTTTGTTTAGATGAGTCTCCTTTGATGTTTGGTGTTTCTGTTTAGTAGAGGATTTATGGTCAACAAAGAATAGCAGGCAACCTTCCTAAAAGGGGCCATCAACTGCTTTGTCAATTTCGTTGGGGTCAAACTAATCTCCAGTCAAGTCAATACTTGGATATTGGACAAGACAGATATGGAAGTCCCAAATGCTGATTTTGCCACAAAGACCACAAGATTGCTGCAATTGGATTTTGTACATCCATTCATCTTCTCAAATGACTACAAAAGGAAATTATGTTGACCTCCAAATTCTAATCAATATGCTACTATACGCAACAATTACTTTGCTTACATCAGTTATGCAATGATTTGTCATTCCTCATTCTGCAATGATTATAAGAGTTCATTACATCATTGTCATATTGAGCTGTACAGCAGAATAGGGAACATTTGTGTTTTGCTCTATCCATTTTCATATAAGTATCTTAACCAATTGAATTACAGTTGCTCTGTGCTGGAGCTGCAAAATCATTGGCTTACAAACAAAAACATAAAACACATTCCTTCTAATCAAGAGACATCAAAATGATTTGTTGAGTTACAGTTTTAGTCTTACTTCCAAAAGACTCTGTTGTGCCAAGTGACAAAAAAGAATCCAGTCTGTTCCAACAAACCCCATCTCCGTGAGCTGACTGTCGCCATGCTCAACTGAATTATACAGAAAATTCATCTATAAATCTTTCACAACAAAATAAACTAAGCCCTGTAATGTTAAATGTTAATTATACAAACTGCCCAGCAAGGGAGCATGATTTATATTTATGTCCTTGTCAGCTGGTCCTTTTTATCAAGATGTATTGCATGGCATCCTGCTACTTAACGCATGGCAACCACATTCATAGCACATGTCCCCCCTGGTGCAAAAGCTTTGTACATAAACGTATTCTCTCACTCCTTGCATTTCTCTCTGTCCTACTGATTGTTTAGCTTTCGATACCGATCTCTCTCTTTCTGTCTTTCACACTGTCATATTTTTTATATGCGCATAGAGACAGATGAGAGAAAATGGAAGGGGGAAAATTGAGGATGAGAAGGCAAATTATAAATGTAAATAGAGTGACTTTTCTATTCTCTATTTGGTATCAGCAAGCACAAAATGCTTTTGCCTCATTACCTCAATTTGCTTTCACCTTTTTTCTGCTTCTCATTCTGACCAACACACAGACTGCCAAACACAAATACAAAGGAGTTTTTGTTCATAGTTGGCAAACAAGATTACCAACATCCCATAGTAGCAAGCTTTAGGGAAAAAAGTCCAGATTAGGCTGCCATGAAAATGTTTATCTTGAGTCCCAATGTTTCAACATTTTTTCTTTGTGTTTTACCAACTTTGTAGCCCTTTTATAACTGATAAGAAACATGTTCCTAGTTTCTAGAAATCTTACAGGAAAGGTTTTCTTGTAACAAGAATGAATGGTGTTAAAGGCTATACTTTGGACTGTCCCCTAAGCAAGGCATTTCTTTTGTTTTTCCATCTTGCGTTTTGGGTTTTCTACCAAACCAAGCACATAGGTTATAATTAATACATCTGAATTATCAGAGCTCTGAAATGTTATATCATTATGTCTTGTTGAAGAATAAACCAAAAATCTGTCAATAGGACTAAAATATATTGTATAAGGGCTTACCACAAGGTTGATATATTTTCTGTGACAATGTTCTACACGTGTAAAAGTCCGCCCTTTTTCAATGATGTAACAAACTACATATGCTGAAGTCTGATGGGAGACGAAGCTGGTGTCTTTGTGTAAATTCACTTTCAAACCATGATGCTCCCTGCAACGTTATTCATTATCTTTTACAGGCCCTAAGTATATTGTCACGATACTCTAATACCTTGGAAGTAAGTGCTGTTTCATTAGACTTGCCATTTCTTTCTGGTATGGTGTTCGTTTAGATCAACTTGAAAAACGCATTAGCTTTTAAAGGCTAATCTATGAATATGAAGCAAGCTTTATTTTTCACGTACTTGAACTCTCTCTCTCTTTCTCTCCCATTTTCTAACTCTCATTGAAACACACACAACCACAAAATACACAAATATACACACCAATGCAGTATGAGATGGACATGTTAGAGATTATGACTTCATATATTTCTTCTTCATAAAGCACAGATGTCTGTTGACTAAGGTTTACTATTCTATTCTAGGCTGAACTGTATATTGCGTGTGCATTGCAGATATGCTCAGGAAAATTTATATATATCAAATATAAGGCAACCGGTAAGAACATCCTTGTCAAACAAATCACGTCCACGTTCGCTTAATTTTTACGGTGTAGACAGAATTACTTCAGCTTCAGTCCCAGAGTAGATGTTATTGAGAAAAACACATTGGCTTTTGTGTAAAAGGTTTTTCTATGCATATTCTCTTAGCTTCATTTTGCTTGGCACAGTGCTGCAACGACACAAAATGCTCATTTGCACTGTGAAATCCTGTTGAGCTTCCCTGCACACGTTGCATGGGCACTCTGTAGAAAATTCTAATCTTCCTTTAAAGAAGAGCATAAATGAAAATGTATCACTTCCCTATTGATTAGTATTCATGTTTCGACTGTCTGGGCTTACTCTGTGTAACACACTAATGCCGATTGAAACTGACCAACTCATTTCCCTCTTTAGAAATGACTCTTACATTACGCGGGATCACTTCTTCAGAGGGGAACATGGCACGACTTCCCAAAGCCCCGTTACTTTATTGTGTGAAGTGCGGTGGCTCAAGAGAAATGAAGCCAACTCCTGCAAATGGAGGACCAGGCAGCGAACATATTGCTTAATCACTTCCTTCCTTAACACCTCATGTCTCTCCTCAACTCACTCAACCCATCTTATCGTCACAGCACAAAGGTTAAACAGCTCCTTAATTGGTTGTGTGTCGGCGGTTCTTTCTTTTCTCATCCATCCGTCCAGCACCTTTGGGAAATTAGAGCATTTAACAAAACCGGTGGCTCCTCCTATGTATTGGCGTTTGGAAATGGGAAATGTCACCCCTCTGTGTCTAATGGCTGCCATCAGCCTGCTTATGTAGTGAGAGCGCACGAGTAGTAGAGTGATGGCATCGGACCAAATCGTTATTGTTCTTTGTCTGTGTATGACCATTTCTGCTATTGTAATTGTCTCATGGAACTCATTAGCTTCGTTTGGGCACACACTTTGTCCTGCAAGGACACCATTAGCAAATCGGATGCCGCATGCTGAGTAGCCCTCTAATTATTTTTCATGTCAAGTTTAACGAATCGTGGAGCGCCGTGGACAGCGTGGCTTCTGCGTCTTGAAGAGGTGATTTGAGGGGCTGCAATCTCGTCCGCTTAAATTCCTTGACTGTTAATGACTGATTTTAACTGTAGCATTTCACTACAATTATTTAATGTTTTAAAACCTAGTGTTTTGACACTATAAGTCCATGGTGTAAATAGCTAGGTTGCCTTACCTATGACCTAACGCGTATATATTTGTCCTTTTTCAATATGGAACTAAAAATGTTGATTTTAATTTCGTGAGTTATTTAGTTCTCATAATTAATTAATTTATTTATGTTGGTTCTTTTCTTTACAAGTTGATGAACATAAATAATGTATTATTAGCACCCAGTTTGTAATATTTTCAATGTTTGTACATAAAAAAAAAATTCATGGAAATTTGGTAGATACAATCTCACTACCCACTTATTTCATTACACCAAGTGAAGAAAATGTCAATGCCACAATAATAGGAAATCTAGCCTTTGTTCTGAGATGAATATTCAAGTTACAGATGGTGGGATACTTGTCTGATACAGTTTGTCCCCTCCCTCCTTCAATGATATCCTCTCAGCTAAATCTTTTTGGAGCTAATCATATCTTTGAACGATGGGCTTTTGAAGCGTGATGAAACGGTTTGGTGGGTCAGGACCGGAGCTCAGGATGACCCTTTATCAACTGAGAACAGATGCAGGGACTGAGACAGCCAAGTTCATGACTACATTTCCCTTGGTATTTCTAAGGCTGGATGCTGTCGCACAGTGCTGACAAAGATTAGCCTGACTCTGGCTGGAGAGCAGTCAGTGGGAATCCACCCCGTGTTGAAAGGCACCACTGACTCTGAGCGCTCTATGCTTTCTTGAAAAGGTGCCAAATTACATTTGGCTGTAATTCCTAATTGGTCTTGGTGGTCTCAGAGCCGATTTGAAGTGGTCCGGCCATCCCATCCCTAATTTTTTAAAGCTTGGGGTGATATGGCTGCCTGTGGGCATATTGGACCCATAACTGGGCTGGAGACAGCAGACGTTTGACTCCAGAAATGAAGTGCAGGCAGTGTGGCGAAATATCTGCTACCTGAAATGCATTGTGTTGGAAAAAAACAAAACACAGCAAACGATAGGCATCACCGAATGGCTAGACGAACCCAGGACAAGAGGATGGCGGCACTTTAATTTGCCTTGGTTGCTCCAATTAATTAACAGATTGTTATAAGTCTATTAATCATAATGTTGTGTAGAGAACTCTTAGCAGGGGGGATGCTACCTTATTTAGAGTGTAATTGGACAGCTAGGCTCACGTTCCCTCAGATTCTTGATTAAAGAGAAGCATCTTAGTTACATTTGATCCCCAACTAATTATGTTTACACTGGCAAGCTCTCACTATTTACCATGTCGGAATCCGGAAAGAAAGTCTCGAGGCAAGTGGATAAGAGAATATCTGCAAGATGCTTGAGGACCAGAATTAGCGCGTTTTTCCACCGTTCCTTTCAGGTGAATAACGTGTGGGTTTTGCTGTATAAACGGTTGGTGGCCACACACACACACACACATACACTGTAGAAGAGCATCTATGCAGCCCATTGCTACTCCTTAATGGTCCTCATTATATAGGCTTATAAAAGCCAGGTAAAAAGTGCTCTTATTTGGCTTTTGTCATCTTTTTCCTTGGTCATACTGTAGTCATTTCCCAGGTTAAAACAGTGGGATTTACATTACAAAATAGACCTGAAGGAGTAAACCGCTCTATAATAGCAAAAAAATATTGTGTTTAATGTATGATTTAATGGTTCCATGTGTCTTTGGCTACAGTATTATTATTTATGTATTTTTACACGGTTGGCCGACTGAGGCTACGTCTCTTTTGCGGCAGTGCCCTGTTCAAAAGGCACATAATGAAAAAAATTAAACAATACATCCAGTAGCCTACACAATTTACCGTCCGTCCCAAAAACCCACAGTCTGTACTCCACAGGGCGGGCTCAGCACACAATGCATAGCTGTCTGTCTGACCTGGCAACTGGGTTAAAACCCCCTAGTGCTTGGCAAGTCTTAAAGCCTGAACTAATAGGTTGGGCACTTAGCTCAACTGCCTGGTCACTAACAAGTAACCACAAACAACACTGTGCTGGCTTGTTTAAGCTTAAGTAAAATTAATTAGCGTATTCATTATAGTATATCTCTATATTTATTTTCTCAATGGTTAGGGATAATTAAGTGTACTTCTTTACAGTTGTTTTAACAAAAAACATTTGGGATAATTTAAGAGATGTAATGACTTTATCTGAGTTTTTAGAGTCCAACTGTTTACCAGTAAACAAATTTGGAACTTATTTCCGGCATCAATGCTTCACTGGTTTGCAGTTTTCAAAAGTCACAGCTACTTAACACCCACTCACTTACAATCTGGTTTGCGCAGAGCACGGGGCAATTGCAAAACATAAGTTCAATCACCCTTCTTTCAGTCATCATCCATCTCTATTGTTCTGCCTAAGATAGCTTGTGGTTTTACTATGTACTAAATCAAAAGGGAAATTGTGCAAAAAGGGAAATTAAAGGTCTGAAACGGAACCTTCATTACCTCATTGGAACAATATTTTTCAGGTTCAGAGGAGATGGCAAGTGGGAAATGGATCTTCTAAAGGTAGAGACGAGGTGCGGCACAGAGTGGCTCTTTAAAAATAGCACAGTGATGTAAATGCATTCGGCAAGAAGTAGCTATTTGCATTCCTCTCCTTTGCATCATCCCATCATCCCATCGAACGCTCACGCCTCCACAGGAACACTCACAGACACACGTGCAGGCACATACACGCATTAAATCAAAACCGTTGAATCGACTTCCCGACTTAAATCAGCAGGGTGGCATGACTCGTCTTTGAAAATGTCTCCATGTTTGAACCCTTGTCTCTTTTGAAGTCACAGGAAAGGGCGCGTGCTGTGTCAGAAACAATGCACCTGTAGCAGCACGTGCCTTCAATGGAGAGGGAGTTGGTTGGTAGCTCTGTCTTTCGGGAGCACAGGGCCTATTTAGGCGCTAATAGAGGCTGGTCCAAACGCAACGACTAATTTAAAGCTTGTTGGTTGTGACTAGGATTTGTTGAGGTGGTAATTATTGGCAGAGACCTTCAACAAGCCATCTTCAACAAGAGATGTTTCAAATATCTATAATATATACCTCCTTCTGGGGACTGCTATTGCAGAATTGGTTTGCCTACTGACATGAAGACAATCACTCGTGGGAAGGTGCCGATCTTGTACAACAGAGTGTGACTGGGGGCTGTCGACATCCAATGATAGCCAAACATATTGATGATATTCGTCTGAATCAGTCTGCTGGATAAGGTGAGTAGTCACCATAGAGCCAATAGTATTCCCTAGATCTCTTTGCTTTGAAAGTAGAGAGCATTCATCAAAATGGTATTACAGCATTAGATGAGCAGCAGGTGCTTGTGACCAATGTGGTATTCTTTTGTAGATACATTTGTGGTGTATGCCCAAGGACCACTTACAGTGTTATTTTATTTCTACCTCTGTATGGAATGTGTTGCACTGTATTGCAGAATGTGCTGAAAGCCTTTTTCATTCATCTTGTGCAACAATTTTTTGTGCAACAATTGGCAGATGCTTTCAGCGCCCCCTTAAAACTGGATTAACAACACTTTACAGTTTGACAGTTCAATATTTTTTTTATGTTTTTTGGTTGACTTCTATGTACATGGTTGACTCACCCACTGAGAGAAAATGGAACTCTGAAAGTGCGCTTATCAAATATGCATAACTAATTGTTAAATGATTGGAATGTGACTCGAAAGCTTAGTACACATTCATTTGTTTACCTACTACAAAATGAGTGATCACTCTGTTGATTTTCCTCAGTAAGTGTGAAGCTGTGGTGATTCACCTATGTCTGTGCACCTGTCATATTGTATTTGCAACTGCATATTTCAAATGAAAGGGCACTGGCATTTACAAGTGCAATAAATAATCATCTAAACTTTCTATGGCAGCCATTTTTCTTCTTAATAAATGGGCCAGTTTGTGTTTTTTTCTGTCAGACATCTAACTGAGACAGAGATTAAATGCAATAGTCGCTTTTTGCTACCTATCTGGAGAGCTTGGAGAATAAAGAGTCACTGTTTTTATTCATTATCATTCATACCAAACTTGGCTTGTCACCTAGTGTTAAGAAATTGATATGAGACGGGGCCTAGAGCTGTCTCTCATCCAGACTAAGCCTGACTTGTCTGCTTTCGCCCCTTGGATTCCCAATCCACCTTTGACAGACAAAAACCTAAACACAACGGGCGCTCACGGAAAACCTCATGGGTGCTCATCAGACCATGATATTGAGGGGAAAGATGGCAGGGCGAAAAGAAGATCCATTTTCATATGGTGGCCCTGAGTGGAATCAATAAGTGTGCTGTGCGATGGCAGTTCAAAGCTGATACTGCCTGAATGTGGTGGAAAGAGGTCAGAGCGTACAGACCTCCATGTTACCTAGGTTACCAGAACTCCAAATACTAGAAAGAATATTTACTCAAATGGAACAGACATACAACTAAGCCATGCTGAGTATGCTCATCCATGGCGTGGTAGGATGGAGAAGTGGTACACATTATTATGCTGCACCCTGTTCTTCAGTCCGTTTCTGTCAAATCTTCACACATGGAGCCTGAGAACCAAAATGGAGAAAAGTGGTGCTGCCCTGAGTTACTTTTTCTCTTAAAACATTATTATTATACTATTATTGAGTTTCATGGTTGTTATGGTGCACTTGTAGGCAGACTAAGCATGGTGGAGCTCATATTAATTAGTTTTTCTTAGACTTATTATGTGTTTTAGCACATTTTGTATATATTTATTGCTACAGGTATCAAATGTTTTATTCTTCAAGTAGCATATTTTGACAACTTTATAACTTACATTGAATTTAGGCCATAACATTTTTTAATCGGTCTCCAATCATGATTTCACTGTCCATGTTGTTTTGGTTTGAATTGACATGGGCCAGCTTGCAAGCTGGCTAATGTTATTCTCTTCTTCTGGACTCTCCTGACCTGTTAGACGACCCAACGTGCATTGTTTGGCGTGTGCTCCTGGTAAAGGGGTACTCGTCCGGGAAGGGACTGGCACATGTTCAGAGTCTCGCCGCGAGTCAGTATGCCCTTAACCGAAGCTGGGATAATTTTGCAAAAAAGGCGACCTACTCCTCTGCTTGTTCTTCACGGCCATCGCTGACCTCCACTACACCTGAGCAGCCAAAGGGGAGTCCTTCATCAATAACATCGTATGACAGACAAAATAGTGTGCTGAGCTCCTCTGTGGAGGAACAACCGTGGATCGTGTCACATTTGTATTCTTTGCTTATTTTATTTTAATTGATTTTGTTATGTTGTTTTATTACTTATTTCGAACTTTATTAACAGCGCACTGCTACAAAAGAGACGTTGTCTCTGTCAGTCGACCCTGTATAAATTTAATTAACAATGATTAAAAAATTTACTTTTTTATGCATCTTAAGCAAACATGTTGGTAATTTAAAATGGTAGAAAACAAAAGAGTTAAAAAAGCTGTTGTGCTACTTCATATCAGCCAAGTAAGTGCACTGCATTTTGACGCCACTCTTGCAAACAAACCTATTAACTACCGGTAAAGATATGCAAAATATAATGTATGGTATGTGAATGGATATTGAGAAATGGAAAAAGAGAATATGTAATCACCACCTGGGTGAATCCATGGCAACAAACTTGCCCACCTCACATTAGTTTATGAAGTACTGAGCGCCACAAGGGGCAGGAGATGGGATTAATTAGCCAATTTGGAGTCTAAGGGATAATTAGGTGGCCAGGATTGATATTGGGCCAGGTTGGGCAATTTAGCCAGGACACCAAGGTTAACACCCCTACTCTTTTTGAGAAGCGCCATGGGATCTTTAGTTGACCACAGAGAGTCGGGATACCTGTTTAACGTCCCATCTGTTTAACGTCCCCTTTGTACAGGACAGTGTCCCTGTCACTGTCCTGGGGCATTGGCCTGCCACAGACGAGAGGGTAGAGTGACCCCTACTGGTCAGCCAGCACTTCCAGCAGCATCTGGTCTCCCATCCAAGGGCTAATCAGAACCAACCCAGTTTAGCTTCAAAGGCAAGCCAGAGTTGGGATGCAGGGTGCTATTACTGCTGACTAATGATGTAATGATGTCACTTTTCTTCCCTAGACGCTGAGCACGTGGAGGCAATATTTCAAGTGACAGTTCCTATAAATGTCAATTAAGCGCTTAACTAGTCTGACATCTGTCATCAAACACACTATCTTCGTTGGAAATAAGCCAATGGTCAACATATGCACAGGGGGGGTAGACTAACTATTTACTAAAATGGTATTGCTCAGGTTTTTCAGTTAGATAATGCTAGTGAGGTAACTGGCTTATGCCAGGTGCTGGGATGGATGGACGGACTGTATGGTCAGAGGTGAGGAAAGAAAAGTGTTTACATACTGCTGGTTTTAAAGGGGCCATATTATGCTACTTTTCAGGTTCATACCTTTATTTAGGAGTTCTACTAGGAACTTCACCCCCTGTCTGAAACGCTCTGTTTTAGCTCCTGTCTCTATAGCCCCCCACCCCCCGACAAGCCCAGATTGTTCTGATTGGTCAGCTGACCAAACAAAGGGAATTTGCCTTCGCACTTACCAAATTAGCATTTTCACAACATGGCAAAACCACCCGGCCTCCGCTCTGACTGGCTCTGGTTGAGGGTGTGCCAAACATCATTCAAATGTGTGACTTAGTGACGTAGATAAGTTACGGAAGAAAACGTTGGACTACAATCGAGGCGTTTCAGGCAGTTCAGGAGCAGTGTTTTCTGTGAGAGAGAGTAGCTCTCTTTGGCGTGGACTATGTGCTTTGTAACTTTTCAGACCTTTTACATGCGCAAAAAGCTATATAACATACTAAAGGAAAGGGAAAAACCCAAAAAACATAATAGGTCCCCTTTAACAAAGTAACTATTGCCAAAATAGCTCTTACCAAGGTTGGGCTTGTGGAGCTATGCTATTTGGCTACACTCGTCTCTAAGATGCCTACTTTAGCTCACATTGTATTGTGAATATTTTAAACACCATATCCAACACATTTAGAATTGGTGCTATGCTGATAACTTATTATGAGTTAGTCTAACAACAGCTCGTGTGACATGTCAAAATGAAGCCCTTTGAAGAGAGGGTCATGCTGAGGGTGTTACTCAAAAGCCTGTCAAACCAATGTCTCTACCTGCCTACATTCTCCATCATGCAACAGCTGTTAGAAAAGCTCATTTGTAGTCCCACACGGAGCATCAGAATAAGCATCTGGCCTTTACAGTTCATTTTGTTGTGCACGCTAGAATAGTTTGCTATTTTGACTAAGTGAGGATAAGAGTTTTATTTTTCGTTTCTGACATGCTTCACCTTTTTCTTTCTGCAAAATGTAAATCTAAATCGCCCTAAATTTTAAAACTAAGGGCAAAAAAAAATAGGTATGCTGGTATGGTGATAATTGTACAACAACAAACGCAAATTGTGTTTTTGCTCAAATAAGAGATACCATATTCTACAAACATTCAATTATGATACAACCAAGTAAACATTTAGCATACAATACATCAAGTTACTTGCAAGTTAATAAACATTGTCTTTAAAAGATGTGTGCATACACATACAAAATAACTGCAATATATGTCAACACGATAATTTCCTTTCTTTATCTTTCTGAGAATCTAATGTTGTGATGGTTTTCATCCTCTTCAGTGTAGTCATCACTGACTTACTTTGCTAGATAATGACATCCAACATGCTCTTGATGAGTTTGAGACAGGTTCCCTAGACTCTTTCTCCCCGTCAGAAGTAATGTGTTTGCCGGCAAACACAGACTGCAGCAGCAGCAGCCCTCCGAGCCAAGTCACCCGGTAGTCTCTCTCTCTCTCTCTCTCTCTCTCTCTCTCTCTCTCTCTGTCTATTCCCTTGTCTCATCCTTAGTCTCTCTTTCTCATTCTGCTGGCTCACCCTGAACACCATCTGTCTGGGCTGGAGAACAAGCCCAGATGTTATCAGCTGCGGAGCTGTGGAGCTGCGGAGCTGTGGAGGGGGCCGCGACTGCGGCTGCCATCGATCCGTCTCCAGGTACAAACCCTGGCGTTTGGCATCCAGGCGAGAACCCATGGCTCATGAGCCCTTTTGGCTCCATCAGGCTGCTTTACGCCAGGGTGGAGGGGGGACGTGCAATGATCACCTCAGGCAAGGACTCCACCTCAGGGTGTCGATTCCTCCCAGCATGCTTTTCCCCGCCTGGCGAGGTCCTCATCCAGAAAAGTGTGAGTGGGGACAGATATTGACTGACGCATATCCACACCCACTGTGCACACATTTTGCTTTCTCACTCTGCCCCTTAAACGCTGTGAGCGGTGGGCAATCCGTCCACCATCGATGGTATGTTAGGATCGTAAGTGACATGAGAGGGCCATCGCAAATTACATTTCTCAAGTATCTGCTGTTTGAACATTGTGATTGCTCCAAAAATGTAGTTGAATTATGAAATCAATTATACATTTAGAGCCTGCATGCAGACAGTTTGATGCTGAGCTCCATGTTTTGAAGAGGCTGTCCACATTCTATCAATGGCTCTACTTGAATCAAACTGGTCACACTCTTTCTTTAGTTTTCCTGTGAAATAATGGATGTATGAGTATACAAAAAATATTATTATAAAGAATCCTCACTGGTTTCCAAAGTCAACAGAAAAAATGAGGTGCAATAGTGTGAGTGTTACATTACGTAAGGGCACATGGTGCCAGTGACACATGACCTGAGGAGATATGACCACTGTTTAAGTGGCTCAAATGCCCATCCGGATCTCCTCCTTTTTTTCTCCCTCTTCTCTGCCTTGTGCACACCAAGTGGCTACCCCTAGGGCAGACCCCTCTGAAGGAAAAACAGTAACCCAAGAGCCTCTTTCTGAGTATTCTTTGCTCTCATCCCAGCCACGACAACAGCCAGGGGGTTGGCACTTTCATCACGACAAACAGGAAACCTAGGAAATGCCGTGACCTGCATTTCTGCTCCAGCTAGGATGAGAGAGAGCACTGTGGGAACATCAGTGTCGGAACTGTGGTCTCGGAGAAACCGAGAAACCTCCATAAAAAGTCACAAGCAATATGTTAACGTCTGGAAGTGACATGTCCTAGGGCACTTGGTGAGAAAGCGAGAGCCTGAAGGAAGAGGAGCTGACCTAATCCACTAAAAAAACAGAGGGACGGTTGTCGGCCGGCAGGGCACCTTCTTTGGCTGGCGACTCGCCAGCATAAATTTACTTTGGATCCAGAAGAGTGTATATCAAAGTGGGTCATCGTACATTTGGAGCCCAGCGCGTAAGAAATTAACAGATCAATCAAAGAGACGTCCTCTCCCGAACGGCTGACACCTCGTCAATCGTCCAAACGGCTGTGATTACGTTCAATATGCATGGACGCTTTTCCTATGACATACTTCATAGATGTAAACAAGTCGACTGGCAACCCGTGGTGAAATTGATGGCCATTTCAGTTACCGCTTTCCACATCTTTTCGGAGAATAAATTGCTAACACGCATGTAATATGGCAATAGAGATAATGTAACGGAAGGCTAATTCTTAAGATAAAGAGAAGATGCGGTATATACATAAAAAGATATGTGCTCATCACTCAGAGAGGGGAAAATCCAGTAAACACTAAACTGGCTTGTTTGTTTTTCAAAGCTAAGAAAATTTATTTGTGTTATGTACTCAACACACAGCCCACATTAATTAAGTGAGTGCATGTGTGTGTTCCTGTTACTGATGAATGTTGTTGACAAATCAATAAAAGAGTGGGGAAAGTTGTGGCAGAAATGAGTAAGCAAAAAAAATGCCTCAGTAATGCTTTGTAATGCCTCTGTAAGATGCCTCAGTAAGATGTTGGTCCCTTCGTAACAATATTCTTGGCTGTCATACCAGACAGAAAAGCTGCTGTTGGACTCTGGTTGTTGGTGTTTTGTTTGAATGTGTGTGCAACTGGTCCACCATTATGAACATGCTATGAAGGTAGGTATTTTAGTTTTTTATTCCTTAGCCAACACAATCGGTTCTGCGCTGACACAGTCTTGAGTCCTAAGATAAAGATATTGGTGTGAAGAATACACAGAGAAAAGGTTGTGACTTGTATCAACAACTATGTAAGGACGTGTTATTGGAGCTATATAAACTTGACACTTCCTCCATCTTGTGAAAAACCTTTGCTTTTATTTTAGTCTCTTCTTTTTTTCCCAACATGCCCTCCTGCTGCCTTAGAACCATCATCAGTCATTTTTTAAAAGGTCTATCAGGCCTTTGTGCTCGTGTAGACAGAACTCACCCAGTATGCTGTCCTCCCCGCCAAAATAACTCGCTGCCTTGGCAGCACATGGATCAGGGAGTAGGCCGCTGCAAAGAGAACGAGTGCAAATCCATTCCCTTAAGTGCGTGGCCCTTTCAACATGCTCCCTTCGACTAACTGCCTGCGCCCTCAGGAGAGGAGGTGCAACCCTTCACACAGCTTGCACAGACACACAGGCCGATGTGTGTGATTCATTATCCTTCCATGGGGTCATCCTCATCACCAAAGCACATTTTAGTTATGCTGGGTTCAAGCGACTACAGTGGTATTTTGGTTAGACCTTAGCGGGGGCACACAGCAATAAATAATGCAGTTTGAACCTACTTTGAATCAATTAGGCCTTCCAGCCTGTAGTCTGTGCTCCATACTCCATACTGCTCAGTAATAATCTGTAGGCCTTAGGTAATTGGCCCATTAAGCTAGCAGATTACTGTAACCCAGTGTCAGACTACATCTTCTCTGCACACTAAGCGGAAATCTTAATCGCTACCTCAGGACGGTTTTAACACAACCTTTCTGATCCCATAGAATTGGTTTCTCGGCTAAATGAGTCCGTTGCAAGCTATACAAATAGTCCATGTACGATTGAATTTTTACTTTCTAGTCTCTTTTCAAGCTATCGCTTTAGCCAGTATGTTCCATGCAACTGGCTATGGTGCTGGAACAAGCTTGCATAGAACTTGCCTTTTTGCTGGAATTAGAGTTCCTGCGGCAATCCAAGGTGCTGAAACCATTGTGAATGGAGCTGTCCTCGGTGCTGAAACATGTGATATCCATTTTGCTGAAATCATTTTGCATGGAGCTTTCCTTGGTTCTGAAACCAGTATGTATGGGGCCATCATCAGTGTTGGTCGGTTCCAGTTAAGTTCTATTTATTTGAAGTAGCAAAACCAAAAACGCACTTGAGCAACATTTCATTTGTTTTACGGGTTGGATTTAATACATGAAAGATTTGTACAATTATGCCGTCTGGAATCAAAAGTTATTGCATTGATAAAGCAAGGTCTTGACATAACGTGGGCCAAATCATCTTACAATTTACCAAGACTAAATGTTTTTGATTCAGAAGGATCTGGATTCAGTATGGATTGTTGTGGTTCTTTTTATGCTTTGTAATTGAAAAAAGATTGATTTAAAAATATGCTCCTTTTTCCTCTGTTACAAAGACCAAGCAAGAGCATATCACTTCAGAAGCACGGGTAGAGACAGTTTGAACCTTGTAATGCATTGCTAAGTAACAGCCCTCTCCGCTACACACACATGCATGTGCATGGACACTAGCAGCAGCAAATCATTGGATTCAAAACTCATCTGAGTAGGGCAGAATCAGTATTCATCCCACGCTTGAATCCACCCGCGCATGTGCCTTGGTTGGTAGGCAGGCATGTGCGCGGCGTCAGCGAGTGAAATGTAAGACAGGCTGCCAATCCCCGTGGACAGACCTGTAGGAGAGTCTCCTTAACTGCTGGCTGGGCCCAGTCAGCACATTCGTGGGAGACAGAGCTCAGTTGCCTCCGTTCCTCCCCAAACATCCCAATCCGCGGTTGACCCCAGGCACGGTTTTAATCACAGCTGACGTGACACTGTGCAGAACGCCTCCCTGCAATGCCCACATGGCCGTCCCTCATCGGCTGCCTCTTGTTAACTCCCACACAAGGACATGCGCGCCGACACACACCTACAATCTGCTACCCTGTCTCCCTGTCACCATTTTTTGCCTCTCTTTCTCCCCTGACATCTGCTGTCTTAACCAAAGTACGGTTTCCCTGCAGGCGGCCGCAGTATACACCAGCCGAGGATGTGTTTTAATGCTCCCTGCTGGACTGCATGAATTATTAAGAACAGAACGAATGGGATGACATGTCTGAAAAAAGCTTAGACCTTATCTGTGTCTGTGTGTGTGTGTATTCTGTGTTTTGCATAGCAAGCAAACACATAGACAATACTAGGATATTATAAGGGGTAGGCTAAGGGCCTTCGTTAGCTTATTATGTATCTGTATGCACGCTTGTGCACAAGAACCAAATATAAGTGCTTGAGCCCCTGTCCCTTTGCCCTTCCCATCGCAAAGTGCCCTTTAGGCTGATGTTTCACTGTTAAAAGTGTGAACCATTAAAAACGTATTCTTCTTCGTTGGCGCCCCTGCCAGTGTGTCTCTGTGTGTTTGTAAGCAGCTTAACGAGTGGGAACCACCACATGCTGCGTTGTCACATTCCTTGCACCATGCCGTTCCTTGTGCATTAGGTAGCTGTCTCATCCAGCTGTGTGGGTGTGAACTGAAATAAACCATATTACCATATCACACTGCATTTCATACCATACTCTTATCCACATCTATGGAACCCCAAAACTCAATAGTAAGGGTGTGCAGAATATTTTTTTTATTATTTACTATATCAATATGTTTAAACAAATCATTACGATCCGATTCGGAAAGTGTCTCTCTATGTTCAAAATGTCCAATTTGGGTGTTTCCTAATCACATATGTGGATTTGTTGTTAGAAATTGCCTGGCTTGAAAGCTGTGAACCCCTTTTGCACTTTCTGCCTGGACGGAAGCTGGGGTGTCCTTCCAACTGAAGAACGGACCATGTTCATACTTAAAGGGAGCTTATTAGGATTTCCAGTAAATGCCAGCTGGCAGCTATTTCTAGTGGGCATGTCTACAGTCTATGTGCACTCCTTTGGAATAGAGACTGACATGTAACTTTATTTCACTTAAACCATGTAAGCTCCGTTGAGATCGTTTTATACTTTTCTTGCAGGAGTCCATCTATGACAACCCTACAGTGTGGGTTTCTGCCACAGTTAACATAGCATCATTCACTCTGCTGTGTAAGCCAGCTGTGGCTGTTGGAGCACTCAAGGTCAAAACCAGTGATCCAGATCTTGACTGGATTGACTGATGTTGGCTGCTTGAGCAATTTTGACAACTTTACATAGAATGAATCAATGAAATTAGAGGGTTCCGAATGGAATACAAGCCATCAATTGAAGGTTTGTCACAAGGTTTGTGGTTTCATGAACAGACAGGTGACAGTGCAGCATCATGTTATTAGCTAATAATGCATTGTTTCTATACGTTTTTTTTCTGTCACTGAATCTGAATCTGGCAGTCATCAAAACAACCTGGTGGGGCCAGGGAAAACCTTTTGTGTGTGTTGTCCTTAAAGGCTACATTTATACCTTTGTATATCTTCTATCTATCTTAGCCAATCTTGGCTAAGGCTGGAGGACCTCTTCTTTATGCGGGAAGTAGGTAGTGCTCCAGAATTTAAAAAAAAGAAGGGAAGAAAAAAGAAATCTCTTGTATTACCCCCATGTCGGATGGAGACACGTTCCATTTCCAGCGGGTTCCGTGCCAGCCACCTTCCACAGCCACCTATCTCTGCCCTTGGAGAGCACCCGCCTCGGCTAACGGCCCGCTAACAGGCTAACATCGCTCTATCTCAGAACCCCGTAAGCACCTTTAGGAACAGTGGGAGGGAGAGACAGAGGGGAAAGCGGCAGTGCCATCCGTAATCGAAGTTGTCTGGACTCGGAAGGTGAAGGGGAGGAAAGGGTGAGTGAGGGAGGGAATAATGGCCAACTTCCCCGGCAGAATAACCTGAATTGTAGCGAGGTCTCCGAAAACACGGCTCGGCCAGAGATAAGAGAGCATGACAAACGATGGGGAGCTTGTTCCCCTGAACTGAGAGAGAGGAGAGAGAGGAGAGAGGCTAAATCTCTGTTGACAGAAACCTCTGGCTTGGCCTGGGAGGGGGGCTCAGGGTGTTTGGCTGAGAGGATGGCGGAAGCAAGGCGTAGGGAGAGATAGAGAGTAGTGGGAGGGTGGGATGACAATTTGGCAAAGGGCAATTACAGTATAGTGTGGCTGCATATACTGTGTATGTATGTGTGTGTGTGTGTGTGTGTGTGTGTGTGTGTGTGTATGTGTGTGTGTGTGTGTGAGAAAAACAAAGTGAGTGAGAACAAAAGTATGTAAGGGGATGGCCAATTTATTTAAAAGGAATGTCTTCGGGACAGAAAAATACCTATGGTGGAAAAGGATGTATCTGTTGAACTGAAATAACAGAGACACGAGGAGCTTTGGGACACTACTGATACCTTGTTCTTTTTCGATTGCATCAAGCTCTTCTTTACATGAATGCAGTTGGTCTTCATGCATAAAAAATGTACCTTCACCACTTCGTAAAAATATTAAGGGCTACTTGCTTTTGTCCAAATAGCAGTCAATTCCCTAATTCAGACCACAACATACTGATTATATCTATTATAACAATGGAGTAGGATTTTTGTCATGAATTTTTCATATTCAATTACATTTATCAAATATCAAGTCTTTCTTATCTTACATAAAGCCTACACAGTTTTCCGTCAGGTTTTGAAGGCACTGGTTTAGATATTCATTGTTGTTTTACCTCTCCTCAGTCTTTGCCATGTTGTGACAGTAATACCAGCTTTAGACAAATTGGCTTAAAATGTTTGCATTGACTCTAGTTAGATTCATAAAAACAGTTAGAGAACCCCCGACAGGCCTGACAAGTGACAGGACTGATTAAATTTCAAATAAGTCTGTTTCGTTAAAATTGCACACAGTCAGCATACCACTTCATAATAGAAAAGAAACAGCCGAACATACTTTGACAAAATGCTATTTTTGTACGTTGCTGGACAGTTTCTGTGGCTTAGGTTAAATCATTTAACTGTCTCACTCTGTCAATTCTTAAAGCTAGTTCCAAGCGTTTCCATTGAAACATATCCAATGACTCATTCAGGCCCAAGGGACTTAGGCTGCCAGTCCAGATAGAGAACATTTGTGGACCCAAGCGGACGTGACTCATGCTGCGTCCGCTATTGTTAGGGAACATGCATAGTTTAATAGAGCCGACCTTGATCAAATAGTCGTGTTTCGCATATGGATGCCAGAAGAGCGGAAATACTGGGTCAACTGTACCTGGCAAGAGACAAAACAATTACTATAGCTAACTAAATTAATAACTTGACCTGAAGTTTGAAATTGGATATTGGTCAGTGAAAGGGTAAAGGCCTTTACCTTCCAAGTAAAAGCATCATGCTATTGTTCTATCAAAATTAAGACATTCTTCGTTCACATTTTCTAAGAAAATAAGATGCACTTGCCTTCAAGGCAAGAGTCTATTCCTGGGGGAAATATAAATAGAAAGCAGCGTAATAGAACATATCTTGAAGAAAACAAATAAGAACAAAATCCAAAGAAAGGTGATGACATAACTGCTGATGTATATCTGCCATGATGAGCTTAAGCACTGCAGACACAAATTGATTCATTTAGGAAGTAGCGGGGGGACAAATGCAAAGTAAGGCGGTGCTGACCCTCTATTTAGCAGAACGTGAGATAGAGCCGAATGACGGGCCCCTTTAAACTGAGCACAAACTCATTTTATGAACGCTTGAATAGGTGTTGACCGGGCTCTGGCAATGTCACTTTTGGTGTGCTATTAAACAAGCTGCCTTGGAACGTTCAGGACTGACAAGTTCGTTCCTCTACTCCAAGACTAACGGACACAAAATGAGTAGCGAACATGTCAGACGTTACGTGGAGACATCAAAACACATTTGCTTAATTTCTGCTGTTGCTGGGTGTGGCAGAATCCATCCAGATTTAGTTTTTTTGTTGCAGCGCATCATTTAAGGCCTGCTAGGTACAAAGTTGTCAACATCACCTGTCTCTTCATTGCCCACACTGTATCTGGGTTGACATCTAAAGGGTAGCATTTATAGATCAAGCAAATGGATTTGGATAGAAATGGATTTTCACGGTGCAGAAAGAAAAGTTCCAGGAGCTTTTAAACGGAGAGGCTCTGTCAAAGCAATCGTCAATCAAAGTTGTTTACAAAAATATCAGCCGCCAGTTTCAGGCAGCGGCATCTGATCAGAGCCTCGTTATTATATACAATTAAAATGTTTGTTTCTTTGTATGATTATCACACATTCTTCAACCTAGGTTGTGATAACAATGCAAACAATACAAAATATTTCATAGAAGACATAGCTAATACCAATTTGGATTTAATTTGTTGTGATATATGTGTGTCGTGTGTTAGATAGATGTGTATGATTGTAGTGACACAGATAACCTGCAAAGGCTACCAGTGTGGTTGCCTTTTTATGCCTGTCCTCCAGTGTACAAAGGTGTACTGTTGACAAATAAGGACGATGGCTGGTCGATCCCCTTGCCAGGAAATCTTTAGCACATCATCACTCACCCTCTGCTGGCCACGTCCTGGGACATGGTGAGAGATCAGCAGCAGGCCACTACCAGTCGGGGAATCTCCCCCCATCGACCAGACCCCTCTAAAATACCCTCAAGCATTAAACGCCTGTTCTACAGCCACTAGTAGTCCAAAAACACAATTAGGACTCGACCCAGCTAGCATGATGTGCCTGCAAACACGTCTACCAGGGGTCAAGTGCTAAAAGTGGGATGAAAAAAGACGATTTACAGAAAAAAAACGACAGGTGGAGGTGTGTGTGTGGGTTGGAGGGACTACTGTTAAAGAACATTCAAAAGATGGTGTATGTAACATTTTCGAAATGTGATGAGATGCTGAATCGAATAGGTACCTCAGAATGTAGAAGCAAGTTCAATAATATATAAAAAAGAGGAGAAAAAAATAGATCCCACTCAGAGAAATTAGAGAATAGAGGGACAGCAACTGAAGTGTGATTGAAGATGGACTAGAGGTGTTGTGTTGGTCAGAGAACAGTTTATCCTGTCGACATATTGCTTTGTACATTGAAAAGTGATCTATAATTTTCCATCAGGAAAATGAAGTCAATGCATAAATAAATGTATAATTGCAATAGTTAATTTATTTAGCTTATTTAGAGTTGTTTTGAGCACATGCATATTGTACCTATACTTCACTCGGAATTGTCTATCTGTCTAGCAATTACCATAAGGTAAATTCTTATTTTGGGCTCTGATGCTTTTCTGGTTACGAAGGACTTCCAGCTTCAAAAGTTCAAAAAGCCCTAAAAGTTCACAAAACCTCTTTATTTAATTGATTTGTCAGGCCTTTTAACTCACACTTTTTACTAGATCAATCTTGTTATTTCAAGCCACTGTTTACACTGCATTAATTTCACAGAAAATACGAGCAAGCAATAAAGTGTGCCCCTTCCCCTAAAACAATTCCCGTGTGCACAGACCAAGCACACTAGCAAAAAAGTGATGCCGTCTGACGTATGCCCTTCAGAAAACCTACTGCTGTTAAGGCACTTCCTTTCTATTTGAATAGTTGATTGGGGCCAAACAAGATGCTGTGCTCCTGAGTTTATTATAGTGTTATCAACATCTCTGCAATTGCCAACCTCCCATGCCCTCAGAAGCAACAGTTCACTAGTAGTCTTTCCCCTGAATAAACCCAGACCCTCTATTATCAGTTGAAAAGCAATTTGATGGATTTTGTTGGAAACTAAGGAATTTGGAAATGTATGGCGGGCATTAATAGCAGAGGTCTCCGAGCGGTAGTTTTTCAAAACAACAGCTCTGTCTCTCTGAGCCTGAGGATGTGGAATTTGTAATGTGACTGCCTCTCGGCAACTCCTCAGGCCTCCCGTCTATGACACTGACGAGCGGCCGTCTGGCAGTCCTGACTCCACCAGCGTTACGGCGCCGGGCGTATGGCTGTCCTTATGGTGCCGAGGCGGCATCTCAGCAGGCGCTGCTCAGCCCGGCAGGCCGATTTGGAAACAGCTGCTGGAAGCGATTTGTTTGACAAGGCCGAGGGGTTCAGACAGGCGCGGCGGCGTCTGGGGAACTCCCCCCACCCTGCCACCACGCTCGCAGATGACTGGGTCTCCCACCGGCGGCGGGGGAACTCTGTCCCTGGCTGGCACAAATACCCAGTCAGATGGCTGCAGTTAGGTTTTGGAGGCGACTGGCGGTGGGGGGCATGGCCCTGTGACCTAGGGGGGAGATGGTGCACTAACACCCGGGTCAGAGCACCTGGCGTTGGCACAGAGGACCTCAGAAAGTGGGCAAAGGGTAGACACTAGCAACCCTGCTTCAGTAAACACACCAAGCTGGGTTAACTACAGGGTGGCAAGAGACTCCTGTGCACTGGTCCGTAGAAGAATCTCGTCTTCAGACAGAATGTAGGATGATGTTTTTTTAAGCGCCACTGCTGGGACCGAGGGTCTGGAGTTAATTTCGCTCTCCTCGATGTGGGAGCTTGAGACTGGATTAAATATAAAGCGAAAAATATGCTGGTTTTGCTTGTAGTCGGATACCGTAGTCAGCTATGTGTAACATTGTCGGAGAAACCATTTTAACCAGCTCTGAGGAACCACACGTTGACGTGGTTTACCGTGCAATCCTACTCCACTAATTGATCGGTAACCGAGGATCAAGCATTTACAGCATTCACGATTTTAATCATTTTGCCACGACAGACCAATAGATCAGGCGCTTGGACCAATTTCAACGTAAATGCTGGTGATTGATTTCTTTAATTCCTCTGCGTTTCTACGCGCAGAAGTGAAACTGCCTACTTCAAGCCGTTTGTCAGCCCTTCTGGGCCGCTACTTCCATCCATCGAAACCCAAAGTGCAAAGATGAGCCTATTAAAAGCACCAGAAGTTTATTACTGCATGACTACAGTAGTCCATGCCAAAACGCAGACAGATGACCAGAGCCAAGCTGTGAAATGAGTTTCACTTTTATTAACTTCAGAGAAATGAAATGATGTTTGGGGACTTGAGTGTAATTTCTCTTCCCTAGCCTCTTTCTGAACGTCTTACCCACAGTGTACAACGCTGAGGAAGTGTATTATGGGCACCTCTGTTTCTCCAAGACCTTTACGGAACTGAGAGTTAGGCTTTGCTGCGTTTGGAAACTTCAGGTCTGTGTGGAGCTGGCAAATCCATTTTCCTTCTTAAAATCTGTCACACTGCTGCCTGCTTATGAGTTGAGGGAGGCTTGGTTCAGGTAAGACCTCCCAGTCCTCCATGTTGACTTTCCCGTGGGCACAGAGCTGAGAACAGACTGCAATGTGAAAGCACAGAGACAACTCCACAGGAAGTGGTGAAAGATTTTAGCCAAAGAAAGAAGCCCAAAGAAAGGAGTGTGGAAGACGTCTTCCTTCTTGCTATCCTGTGACCGACCTTGAAGAGTTATACTTATCTATACATAAAGCATCAGTTTTTTATCCCGGAAATACGTTTTCTGTAAAGTGGATAAGATCTGGTGTACAAGCTTTAGGTTACAAATAGCAAAACCGTCAGCATGATATTTTTTTAAATAAGAATACACAATTTTTATAATTAATTGTCTTACTAAAGTCTTGTGGCAAATCATATTATTATATTATTATTATTATAATTAGTAGTAGTAGTATTTTAGCTATTAATTTTCAACATGAATAATACTGTAAATGTTGACTAATATAATTAGTATCAATTATGCCTGAGTCTCTTACCTCCCCCAACCACCTTCCACCAGTGTTTAGTTATGTGTGCTGTGGGTCAAACTTGACTGTTTCAGATACGCTGTGAACAACCCACTGTGTACCCTGATTAAGGCAAGAAAGCCGACACACGTAGGTGGGTTTTTTAATCGAATGGATTGAAAAGCCAAAACAACGAAGGCAATTTAATTTGTCTACATGAGAGAGAGCCCACATTTGCTTTTTATGGATGGTCTTTGCATTGCAGTACATCATTGATCGCACTACGCTACCCAATTAGAACCTCTTTAAAATACTGTTTTGTTTCTGACAAGCAGCTTTCCTTTTTTATATTTAAGCTAATTGTGTGCGTCACAAAAATCATTGTTTAACCTTTTTGCTGTTCATGGTGAAAAAAAAAAACAAGTATTTTATAACGAGTAAACAAACTGGTTAATTAACGACAACATGTGAAGCCTGTGTGGACACAGCACTTTATAGGGGGTTTAACAAAGGCTCTGAGTAGTGTTTCGATGTTGTGCCTCGGCAAACTTCAACGTTTTTCTAATATAGCATTTTTTCTCTGCAGACATATAGGTTGAGAGTAGCTTTTGTGAAATATTGATTCAGGGGGCTTTATATTCGGTTAAGGCAGTCTGTGAAAAGAATTCCAGAGTCTTTGACTCTCAGACCTGACTTTTCATTCCGTCTCCTGAGTGGGGGCAGGTTCAATTACTGCACAAAGGCAACGGAGCCACCATTTCATCTCTTTGTCAGGTAAAGGAGGACACTGTGTTGACAGGCACGTCTCACGGTGTTAAGACATCCATTGCTGAACCCCCCAGAACCCCCAGGCATGACTCGTCTCTTTTGCCTTTGATTTCGCTTTAGCTCTGTGTGTGTCTAACTGCTCATTACTTGTCTAATAGTCGCCTGACTGTCATAAGGAACCAAAAACGGCTCTTCAATGTCCTTACACACTGTGCACACATTCTTTTCCTCCAGCCACCTATTTTGTTCATGTGTCAAAGCCACTGTTTTGTCCCGTCACACACATTCATCAGAACATACTGTCAGCTTCCCACTTCCAGCTATTTTGCGCACCCATCCATGGGCCTATCCTTCTCATCCATGGCCAAGACATGGCCTTTTTTCCTCCACAGCCCAATCAACAGCGCAGCACGAAATAACCCATGGGCCCGGCGTGGCAGCTGTCAGGTGGAGCACCACACAGTCACGAGACATCCTGGCACTTTGCGTCGCGCCCCCAACAGCAGTTGAGTGATGCCGGCTGACACTAGGCAGCTGACAGGCGTCCCCTGGCAGCGATCGTGTCCTGGGTTCCCAGTGTTATCATTACCGCGACCGGGAATGTCATCGTTCTCTCCCGTTGGACAAAAAAAAAAGCGGGTGGGCGTTTGGTGTTGCGTGTGAATATGCAAGTCACCACGAACAGTATGAGATGGTTTACGGCTTGCGGCGTGTAAAAAACTGAATCACGTATTATCTCCCTCCCTCCCTCGCACTCCTTCTGAGACAAAAGGTAGAATTAGGGTCAAGGAATGATTACACGCTTACACACAAATTCGCCTACGGACAGAGGAATAAAAGACCGAATTGATAGGAGAGAGAAGGGGTGTGAAAATAATGGGTAAAAAATCTTTAGCAGGGGAATTGCTTTTGCTTTGAGTTGTGGGTTTGCTAAGGCTCTCCCTGTGTGCGCCAATCACAAATTAATTCTGACGTCAATATCGCCTTAATCACTGGAGTGACCACGCTTAGGTGGCATTTTTCTTACTGTCGCACTGAAATTACAAATGAGCCTGGGCCCTAGGTGCTTCCTGCTGCATCATAGATCCCCCTACTGCAGTGGCCCTGGTGGGAGGAGGGGATATTTGGTGGGAGGAGGGTAGGGAGAGAGGGAGGGAGAGAGGGAGGGAGAGAGAGAGGGAGGGAGGGAGGGAGGGAGATAGAAAGGGAGGCTGAAGGAGGGTGATTACTACGTGAATTGAGGTACACAGGTAATAACACACATACAAATACACACGCATGCACACACGCACGCACGCACGCACGCACGCACGCACGCACACACACACACACACACACACACACACGCTCACGCAGACAAACACAATCCACACAAATGCCTTGAATAAATAACCGGTTGTGCATGCAGCATTTGAGCAGGCCATATCAGATTGATGTAGACGGCGGTCTGAAACAATGCTGATTATTTACACGACCCCCATCCCATTTGTCTCTGGAGACAAACTGAAACAGAATAGACTACCAATGTCTTTGATTACCTGCTTTCAATTTCCCCCCCTCGCCTCGTTGTGCGGTTCGTGTGGCGGCCCATCAGTCAAATACGCACAGATGGGATTGCCCACCACCTTTCCCTTTGTGTCCCTGACCCTGTTGAAATTACCACCTGAGGAGAGAACCTGCAATGCCATGGGTGGGTGGGGGGGTTTGAGGGGGTTGAAACGCCACCACAAAGGCCCTCACGCTGACTGGGAAGTCTCCGCCACTTGGTGGGTGTCTATCTTTGCCAGGGGGCAGTGTGCCCTCTTTAACCGTCCCTCCATCCGATGGGGCCGGTAGATTGAGGCTGGGCATTTATCACTGCTCAAGGCGATTTGCTAGGCATGAAATATGGAGGCAGTGGACAGGCTCTGAGACATACTGGCATCATGTTCACACTGATGGCAGACTCAAACCCCACACAAACACAGGCACACACACGCACACACACACACACACGCACACACACACACACACACACACACACACATAGCACTTTCAGCCTTATCTGCTGGGAACATCAAGAAACATGAAAAATTACATAATAATGACAAGTGGAAGGGGGTGCCCATCAAATGCATCACTGGATCATGGGTGTGCAAGGATAGGGTGGAGATTTTATGAGACGCTGTGAGCATAAATATTAGCAAGATGTCTAGAGAAGGGCGATGTCTGCAGGCAGCAATCTTCCTAGGACTGGCAGGGACCACTCACCCTGAGTCAGATTTATTTCCCAATCAGCTTTCTTAAAGTTTGATTTGGAGGTTGTTACATATGACTGGTGTTCAGGGATCTGATCATATATTATATTTATTTACGACTGAGTGACAGCATGACACACATTACCTTTTCACCAAAGGGCGCTGTCTCCTTTTAACCTGTGAGCGGAGCATATCTCGAGTAGCCCTCTCTGACATCCATTTTGTGGGTTTTGGATGGTCTCAGGGCATCCCCTTGGGCGAGGTGATTTTACACTTGGTTTCTTCTTTCTTACCCTAAGGCCCAGCGTTACATTCCCTCCTGGGGAGAGGACCTCAGGAGCTCTACTGGATTTATTTCTACACTGCTTGTGTGTGACCTGTGAGAGTGGCATATGGTTTCTTTCTCGTCATAGGGAAAATTCATCACACGCAACATATACACACAAACAAATTCACACACATGCACTCATATCTCTCATGCTCTCTCTCTCTTGCTCTCTCCTACACAGCACAGCCGTTCACTCCCGTGACTTTGTGATCCAAATTCTTCTTGCGCACAAAGGACTCACCATCTTTTAAAGAAGCGTAGCCTTTCACTGGACCACGGAAGACCTTGGAGGAGAACAACACTGGACCTCACATCATGTTGGAGGAGACAATATAGAGAGTCCTAGTCAACACCCTGTGACCCTGAGGGGCCCGCCATTGCACCTGTATTCCATAGTAATAGCAAGGCTCCTCTGGCACACAGACCCCACAAACATCTTTAACCCTGCCGACACAGGACAGACACAACAGCGCTGCGACGCCCCCAAGTCAGGCGTTGTGATTTGTGTCAAAGGCGACGGGGGGAGAAGAGCGAGGGAGGGCGAGACAGGGAGGGAGGGACTCCCGTGGGCCACAGATTGCTTTGACCAGGGTCACTGTGATGATAATGGTGGTCCTGGGCAGTCAGAGGATCTGTAGAGAGAAAAGAGGGGAGGGTTGGCTCTCCCCCAGTTTGATAACGTGTGTGTGTGTGTGTGTGTGTGTGTGTCGGTGTGATTCCATTTTTGATTATGTGTGTATGTTATTTTCAACATTTTCGACAGGTTCTGTTAGCGAGAGTGTGTGGGTGGGGAAGAGAGTTGGCTGCATGCTAACCGATGTACCGGCGCTGGGTAATTGTGTGTGTCCGTGCTTAGCCCTCCGCGTTGCGAGTTACAGTGTGGGCAACAAGACCAGAGAGTTCGCCCCAGGAGACACAGCCATGCCTTTGGAACATCCCTGTGTGTCAGGAGAGACTGTGTGCGTGTGCTCATTAGCACACATGCTGTTGTCCGTCCTCCTTTTGCTGTTCTCATTTTGTGTGCTGGGAGGTTTGAGTCTGGTGTTTGGTGTGCACAGCTTGAGTTTGTTTTGCTGTTTGGACATAAACAGGTTGAGTGCTATTTGTGGAGAGTGGTCCTAGCTTCAGTAATGCGCAATGGCAGCGTCAGTATGGATGTGACTTCTAGTTCAGGACTACTTTGTATCAGCTACTACATTTTGACCTTCTCATGTGTGTGCTTTCATCATTATTAGTTATTATTGGTTCACCCCTACATGTTTAAAACAGTAAAACAGCTCTAAAACCATTTCGGTTAGCATCAGCCATACAGCAAATCCCCTCACATTATTTAATTATGATTGCTAGTAATTCTCTCATAATTATTGGCGGATTAACCGTTTTCCTGCAGCCTAGTCAGAGCCTTCATAGCCTTGCAATAGTAATTGGATTGCCTCATATTTTATTTTGCGGGAGACGCTACTTCGTGGTAATGGGGGAGCTTGCGTAAGTCCGGGCACACGCCGCCCCATCCAGCCCCATTGATTAGGATGCATATTCAGTCAGCGTTAATCTGAGATGTGCAGCACAGCATGCCAAGGCCTAATCAATACCACAGAAAGGCTCCGTGCCTAGACTGGTGTATGTGTAGACACACGCACACACACATTAACTTACTCACTCACTCACACATCCTCCTTGACCAATGACATTACTTCACTTTGATCCTGACCACACACAGACAAATGTATGTGCGTATACACACATTCGTTCATACCTTATCCCAGGAGATATTGTTGATTGTTGATGTTTACATACATGACAGACACCTGCACTGTTTTGCATGAATGACACACACCCACTCACATTGTGTACTTACTTGTTCAGGCTTGATTCGGTATGTGAAGTTGTCACATGGTAGAAGTGCTCTCTCTCTTTCACCCCAATTGATGCAATAACCTTCTACTTCACTGCATAACACACATGCACACACACACATACAGACATCCACATGTTCAGCTACTTACTGTAATTCCCTACAATGACATGCATAGCTGGCACTTGACGACAACACTTTTTAACAGTT
>JAVQIZ010227075.1:0-24834 GCA_036023535.2 Galaxias brevipinnis | reverse complement strand
CACACACACACACACACACACACACACACACACACACACACACACACACACACACACACACACACACACACACACACACACACACTGTACACACTGGCACCGTTCCAGCTTGATAAGGCCTACTACTCTCTGTTACAACGCTGCCATTGAAAGTTGGCACAGGGTACAAAACCAGTCAGTGGAACGAGACAGGGAAATCTAAGCCAGTCAAGCCTTGTTGGGCTTCAATTAAATCACCTCCCTCAAAAGGCTCTGGCTGTGTGTGCGCGTGTCTGCGTTTGTGTGTGTCGACGCATGCATTTCCACCACAGCACCATGCCAACAGATGCGCAGGGAACATTGTTCGTGGTTCTTCAGGAAAATTATAGGTTTCACTGAGTTTTTTCTGCACAACACAAACTAGGAACAAAGGATATGCTAATAAATGCAAAAAAGCACAATTAGATAAGCTCCTGAATTTGATTTCAACAGTGCACTCATGGCTGTTTCATGGGAGCCTTTGTAGCTTTATTCGTAGTGTGATCTTTGCTACATGCAAGATAAAAGCCAAGCAGTCTCATTCAATCTCTCTACACACAGCTTTCTCCATAGCTTGTGGACCAGCCGCAGTTTGCCTCGATGCCTGTGCTTTGATCTCCAGAAGACAGTTTGGTGCTATGTAAAGCAGGACTGACAAAGAGCAGGGGGAGAAAGGAGGTCAACCCACGTGGATGTATGCCCTCCTCCCCTTTCCAGTTAGAGAGCTCTCCACATCAAGGAAGTAAACAAGGAGATGGGACCTTGGAGAGCCCTCTGGATAAGGTAGAAAATAAACAACACAGGTAAATAGGGCAACGCCACAGCAAGTACAAGTAGCCTAACAAGCTCGGTATTGTTATCAAAATAATGTATACAGACTTTGGAGAAAAGCCGCTCAGAAAACTCTGCATCCGTTTTTTATTTTCATATTGGATCTGCGATTGGATGTATGGCGAATACAAAACCATGTCGCCCCTGTTGCCTCTGATAAGCAGCGGTCCAGCCATGACAGGGTTGGACTTGTCCACGTTTGCCCTTTCCCTCTAGGAGCCAAACACGTCCGGGATGCCTTGTCGGAGCCCTGGCCAGGACACAAGGGAACGGCATGCTCTGTGTAAACGTGTCGGAATTGTGTGTGTGTGTGTGTGTGTGTGCGCTCAGTCGCCTTTTCTCTCCGGCCGTGTTATGACGTGACACGTCGCCTCTGTGAAAGCGGGCCCTCTCCAAACACATCGTTCTCGTCCAGTGGGCTTTTCACTCTGAACGTCTCCCTGAGAAAACAGAGCGGACATGCTTTCTTTGGCCAAAGACTGTCTTTCCAGTGGCCCACTATCAATCTCCTGCCACTTTTGGGCAAGAAAACTCCACAAAGGCAGGAATCGCAAAGAGCCCCTTACACTATCAGCAAAAGCAGGCCCGCACTCGATTGGATATGACAGGAGAGAGGGAAACCATGTCCTAACGACACGGTTCACCACTAACCCACACCGCAATTCAACAGACGTTTCTGCACCCGCAAGTCGCAGGGCTCCTCGGAATGCATAAGTCGTGGCGTTTCGAGCAATGTCCAAACATGCAAAGTGCACACAGAAGGATTCTGTACTTGATGATGGAAATGTGGCTGGAGAACACCCCTGTGGCAGGACGTTCCGGAGGCATCAGAGTAGAAGGCACTCAAACCACAGCTACCTGGGGCCAAACCCAGATACAAAGAAAGGGGGTCATTCAGGCTATCTGTCTCCAGAGATAAATGATTTGTGGTCAGGTAACAACCCCGTCAAGGGAGACATCTCTGTGAGGAATGGATCCATTGAACAGCACTGATTACTGGGAGAGCCCACCGTCACAGCCCAAACCCCAGACCACGGCAGAGGATTGGCTGGCGAGGAGTTCCTAGAACAGTCTCTGACATGAAACACTAGACTAGTGACTAGTGGGACTGATTCAACAGACGTGTTGGTATACACAAACAATAGGAAGATTCCCAAGCCTCCTTCTGTCAGTGGTGGTAAGCCCTTGTTTATGTCCTCATGCATGGCACGGCCTGCACAGGGCAGTCCAAAGGGAAAGGGCTGGGCACGGAGCTCTTGGTAACAGCTAACACCAGGCCCCATGCCGGGGGAGGTCGGTGTTTGCACCTTAAGTCTAAGTGACACTGGCATCTTCTTTTATGTCCCAGGCCGGGTGCTGGCCAGACGTCTAGCGGGGAGGTGAATAAATCCCCATAGCTTGTCCAGCACTCTGTGTGTGTGTTAGAGAGAGAGAGGCAGTGTGATTAAACTTCAGCTTAAGCCCCTTGCACAGAGCCAGTTGGAGAGAAAGAGAAAGAGAAAGAGAGGGGGCATGAGCCCATTTTAGCTCCCAAACTGTCAGCCATGTGGGTCTAACGGGATGAGCAGTCAGCTCAATGCAATGTAACCAGGGCACATGCATTGATTGGTATTAGAAGAACAGGGCGTTTTAAGTTCATTTTGTAATCTTTAGAGATGGCAGTGGACAGATTTTACGGCATTTAACATGGAGGAGAAAAGCACGATAAAGAGATTGAGTAGCCCGGAATGGGCAGAAAGATTCTTGTGAAATCTTACAGAGTGAGATAATTGGTAGAAAGGCCTCATTAGCCTGCATTGATTGGTCAATCCATCATTCCACTGCTGGGTTCAGCGTATCGATTGATCTAGTTTGTTGGCAGACTGAGAGAGTGGCACCCAGGCTAACCGTGGCTTTTATAGACATGCAGAGCTTTCGCAGAAAAAACATTCAAACCTTTCACCAAGTGTTTTTTTGACATTTTTATCTGACTGACACATTTGCCCCGGGTCCTGCTTTTTCCAAGGTACTTCCAGGAAACACCCGCTGGTGCTGGTTCTAGGAGAAAGCTGCAGTGCGTGTGGGGAAGGAGCCAAGTGACAGTGAACATTATGGGATGAGCGCTAAAACCAGCCCCTGTCAAGTCACGTCTAGTTAAAACCTTTACTGTAAAACCAGGTTCAACATAGGGGCTATTTGTCGCTAACCTATGTACACACACAGTGCTACAATGACCGGCTGACATTCACTACCCTCTCCATCTAAAGTACATAGGCTCTGTGTGAATAGAGGGGAGAGAAGCTGTTACGTCTGTGTGTTTGTTATGGTGTCCAGGTAAACAGAAGCTCAGTGGAGAGAGGAGAGCAGGGCAGTAAGCGGGGCGTGTTGATGCAGCTGGACTGACAGAGGGCCTATTAACACAGAGGACATGAGGAATGACAGAATGCAATAGATGTGTGTCCATGTGGCTCTCACACACAGAAACAGAGAGAAAAAATAGGCAGTTCATTACAGCCCTTGATACATATTTTGATAAGCATCAAGTCCATGTGTCTTGTGTGTGACTCAGTGAGAGTGTCACATGTTGAGATGGCATCAGAAGAACGTCTTTTAAACAGTTAGGCTAACACTTCTCTACATTGTGCTATAACGGCAGGATATATATTCTTCGTAATGCTGACAAGTAGGTCACACCCATTCAATATTCGATGACATTGTGCTGGGGAATTGCAGACGGTAGTGATGAAGTGTGTTTGTGTGTGTTTGCATATAAATATGTGTTTATTTGTGAAAGTGTGCGTTTTCGGGCCAAAACAGCGAGAGATTAGATGCAGAGAGAGAGAGAGTAAATACACCTGGAGGTAGGACGTTATGCAACCTGTCTCAGCCTTCCAGAGCCTCTGGGACAAAACGTTTTACGTACCATTCAAATGATCTTGGTGTTTACTCCGAGTTGTGGAGCTACCTCGGGAGATCATTTCCATGATCCTTCACACAGCGGCGGAGCGCGCGAGAGAGAGAGCTAGAGAGAGAGAGAGCGCTAGAGAGAGAGAGAGAGAGAGAGAGAGCTAGAGAGAGAGAGAGAGAGAGAGAGAGAGCTAGAGAGAGAGAGAGAGCTAGAGAGAGAGAGAGCTAGAGAGAGCGAGAGAGAGAGAGGGGATTCTCACATCTATGTGCTTTGTGTTTGTCCTAGTCCTATGTCTGCGTGGCTAGACAATGAACCATTAAAGAGGAGGTGATGTACAACGTCCTGCACAGAGCAATGCTCCCTTCACCCTATTGTTTTACCATGGCAGGGTCAAGCACTTGCAGGTCAGCCTCAAGCCTTCCAGACAATAAATCAATGTTAGTGGTAATGTGAAGTCATGCAGTGGAAAAAAGGAAAAGACAGTCTGACAGTCCAGCTGATCACCAGTTTAATACCCAATACTCAATTCAAAGCAATAGGAACGCTAATTGCATTAGTGGCAAAGGGCAATCAAATTCAAATGTTTTGTGTTGTCTAAAATAGACTTAGATTTTCTCTTCCCTTAATCGTTTTCTGCAGATGGTGGCTGATGTACAAATAAACACATAAACACACAAGCAAAGCGAAAGTAACGAACCGAACAACTCCAGCAGCAGCATTGATGCATGTTTCGCTGGCAGAGACCTTGATGACAAAATCATCTTTGAGCTGACACAAAGCACAACCACAACAATCGGTCATTAAAGCACGTCTCGTCTGAACATGTTGAGAGAAAATAAACTCTCCAAAGGACAAAGAGTACATGAGTTCATTGTAAGGCTACTGCACACACAGGACAGAATCGTGTGCCTTTCCTAGGCTAGACCGCATCCTACGATGGGAGGCTGTTTTTCCTACTTAGCATTTCATTTCCCTGTCACTTCTTCCTGTCTGTTGGGTTGTTCTCTGGGATGAGGGCCTGTTCCAGATCACTACTGGCGAGGGTCTGATTCCAATCAGAGGAATGAACTGCGGGTTCAGGCAGAGTTCAAACGTCTTCTTCTCGGTAGCCGTCTCTTATGCTCATACGCTGTCGTCGCTGTGGAGTGGTTCAGTTTGTTTCTTTTGCTTTGCTTGTGTGTTTATGTGTTCATTTGTGCGTCAGCCACCATCTGCAGAAAACGACTTAGCCATACTGGTCCAAATTAATCTTATAGACAAAACAAATGGGCAAGGCACCAAGAAAGTTTCCCTTACTTCACTCAAGCAGAAAATACACAGCACTGACTGCATAATGCAAAAACATTTACATGTTGGTAGACTTCCTCGTCTGACACTGGGGTCACTGAGGACTGTAGACCCCAAATCTCTCTCCCCACCAATTTACCCCCTGCAAGCAAGCTGCCAAATGATCACTGGATTAAAGCCAAACAATAGCGGGCTCAGCGTGAGGCGACATACGAGCGGAAAAGTCATTAGGCTACGTAGCTCGTTTGGTCTAAAAGGACAGGGTCGATACACTTTGCCCCCTATGTAATGTGGAAATGTACAGGCCCCTGTGATTTGGGGACCAAAGGAACACATGAATGAGGCTACTGACATCTGAGTGGGGCTGTATCACAATGGAGTAGAATTAGTCTATGTTTTCCAGTGTGAAACGGCTTGAAACAAACAGGATTTTGAGTGATCTTTTCAATACTGCAAGCTTACCTGATGCAAAACGGATATAGGGGCATAATCACCTCATGAAGCCCTTCCCCCTCACCACACACACACACCCTACGCCCACAAAGTACACCCCAGGGCCGAGTCTCCTTAACCCTAACCTGGTGTAACATATGCTATCTGAAAGGAGTCCTGAGTGGATTTCTATAGACCTAACCTACTTTAGCTAATGGGCCCCTTCCACAACCATTTACCTAATGTGTGGAATGACTGCAGTCCAGGTCTGCACCCTCGCTGCAGGAGGAGGAGGAGGGGGGGAGATCAGCAAGAGATTGTCTCACAAACAAACTCAACAAGAGAACTAATCTCCTGTGTAATGGGCCACATCATAAGGAGCACCTACTTCTGCCATCGGCCCTCACCTGGACGAGACCGCGCCACGCTCAGCAACTCTCCACAGACCTCACCAGCCGCCTTCGTCCACAATGCTGACTGGGTAAAAACAGGTCCTCCTCTTCCCTTTTATGCAGCGCAAAAGAGGGGTCGGGTAACAAAACGTACAAAACAGTGCGGAGGCATAAAAAGATGAAAGCAGGAAACGGGCACACGCACCACTAGCGCGCTGCAAAGGCAGCATCCTGCTGATTCTCATTACCACGAGTCTACTATACCGATAAGCCCAACTCCCCTGGCTGTGCTACGCACTCACACATTCACAAACAGAGAGTCTTTTTAGCACATTATCAAACAGTCAAATCAAAACACATACGTTTCAGGGCAGGTACTGGCAGCAGTTGGATAAGCCCACACCTGAGGGTGTGGATATCCATGACTAGGTTTCATAAAATATCTCTGAAATGACAGGTAAATTGCACTTGTCTGGGCCATGAATAGGCCCAAATCAAGATGGGAGTGTGTGTTCTGCCGGGAGGTGGTAATAAATGGCTAGTTATATTGGATTAAGAGACGCAGTACCACACACACACTACTTAACTCTATGAGTAAATTCCTGGACAATCCCAGACTAGCTCCTCCATCTGTCAGGGGGAGGGAAGGGGTCAGGATTAAAGTGTGTGTGTGTGTGTGTGTGTGTGTCCAGGAGTACATACATAAGAACAGTGTCTAGTACAGGGACAGCAGGTGAACTGAAAAGACTCTCCACACTCCCTGGCTGCAGGCCAACAGTCTGGCGGACAAAGGGCAGTCTGATTGTCCCACTTGTAGCCAGGTAGCTAATACGCTAGCTCCTGAACGTCTGGAGCTTCAAAAGACCTATTTTGACTGCAGAGGATACCCCAGACAGACAAAGACTTCAATGGGCCACAGGAGAGAAAGGAAATGGCTGAGTGCCATTGTTGTCGGAGAGGGTTGAAAAGAAGATCATTCCCCACACACAAACATACACAGACACACACACACACACACTGACCACTCCTTACCCCTTAGTCCGGTAGGATAATCATGCCCTAGGGCAGATGGGTTATCCCTGATTTGGAAAGAGGAATGAGGAGGGCTAGGTGGTGGGGGGGGGGGGTGTAAGCGAGAAGGGGAGAGCAGCTGTTTGTTGAAGGCTGTGTGCTCTTAACCTTTCGGACTTTAAGGCAGGCCTTTAAGTTGTGTCAGAATGTGCAGGTGAACAAGAGGTTTCAGATAACCTAACCTTTACCAAACAGCACCAGTGCAATGGATAGGCCCCACAGGAGAGTAAATATCCCCCATAATGATCTTTAGCCTTTGTCTTAAATGGCCATCCATCTGTCGGTTGAGTCAAAGGCTGTGTACTTAAACGCTGACAGAATGAGGGGTGTTTGGATGAAAGCAAGCCGGCATGTGTTTGGACAAAGGACGTGGTAATCATGGAAGCCTTTGAGGAACTAAAATGGTTCTCCTTCGGGGGGGGCGACAACACTAATTTTGCAGAGGCAGTGTGTGTGTGTGTGTGTGTGTGTGTGTGTGTGTGTGTGTGTGTGTGTGCCTGTGAGAATAGTGTATTGTGTATGGGGGTGCTAAAAGTCATTTAAAGCAAGATCGTCCGAGTGCCTAATAACTCAAGTTGTCAGGAGGGTATTTAAGTTCAGCCATGTTCAGGCTATGTATGAGTGCGCACGGTTCATGGGAGCATGCTTATGAGTGTGTGTGCATATGCGTTAGTGCATGTGTCTGTGCGGATTAGTTTGTCAACAATGCATTTTTGTAGCCAGCTTTCCAAAACAGCGAACCGACATTATCTCAGTGTCAGCAGATGGTCAGTCAGAGAGGGCTATGCTTGTCTATCAGCTAAATGCTACATCACTGGTGCTGCTGCTCCCAGTGTCTCCTTCTCTCAACCAAGCCTCGTCATCCCTGTCCACTCCATACATATAGGCCTACAGTCGGATTCATCCCAACCAATCTCCCACTGCTTCATTGTCCAGCAGCTGGTCTTCTCTCCATCTCGCACACCACAGCCAGACAAACCCAAACACCTTGGGCAGGCCAAGGACAGCAGAAGACCTCACCATCTGACCACAGCTCTTGTCATTCCGTGACCCTTTGACCCCTTGCAGCCCCTCAGGTTCAGCCTGAACACAAGACCATCACCACCTTTCAACTTGTGAAGTTTCATTGTGATATGCGTACATTTGGGAAAAAAGCCTGTTTGACTGTGGTGTCTGGCCTTAAAGGTTTCTCCTAGGGTTGGGAAGGTATAAAACCAAGTCATACAAGAACCTTCACAGCTTTTCTATTCTAGAATAAAGCTTACAACCAACTTTAAATATCTGGTATTGTTTTAAACTCATATACTGAGAGAAAATGTCACTAGATTTGTAGTAGTTTAGTAGTTCTGTATTTAATAATAATAATAATTCGTCGGATTTGGATTGAATTTATTTCTTTACGTGCCGAAACATCTCGTCATGTGACACAATAGAAATTATGTGTCTGGATTTGATTCCAGAGCAGCAACAACAACAGCAACAACAACAAACAACGTTATTGGACTATCAATGATCGCAGCCATGCAGTATTGACTGACAGCTGGGGTCATATTAGCTTTACAAGAGCTAGCTGCGTCATGAGGGCTGCTGTCAGTATCAGAGTAAAGAAGTCAGACACACCCTGACAAATGACCACCGTGCCTAAATAGTCCCTGTTGGGATCTATTGTGTTGAAAGGAGGGCACACTAAATGGGCAGACGGTGCAACAGGTCGACGTAGTATGTGGAAAGCTTTATTTAGGTCTAGTCATCCATCCTAGTCCACACATTATCCTGTCTTTTCTTGAAAAACCTCTGAACAACTTCTGTGCAAAAAGTTTAGGCCTGCACTTTTGTGTAATCCTATTGTACACGAGTTGAAACATAGGTTTTTTTTGTATTGGGACACGCGGGACCGAGCGAGCATTTTGACATTTCAAAGCAAGTCACCGTCCGCGTCAAGTGAAACAAGGACTTCTCCCCGACAGCCAGGCCTTTGTTTCCAGAGCCTGCCACCGAGCAGCCAGCCAGATGAAAGCCCTTAGAACAGATAACGCCACAAAGAGAGGCTTCATTTCGGAGCCAGGGCTTTGGCTTTCTCCAGGCCCTTGGATAAGGGAAACGCTGTCATTAGCGACAACGGTACCTCGCAATAGCTAGCTGGCTCTGACAGCAATCTGGGAAGATAAGAAACTGTGGACCCCAGGGAACCCGCTGAGACACATGTAGGCTGAGGTCTTGTGGTGAAGAAACGAAGCCAAGTTGTTTGAATCCACTTAACTGCAAAAGGTCTCTTTGCTGTTGGAGGGGGATAATAATCCGTGGGACAGGGTTAAACCTTACAGTTAGTTGGTATGGCAGACAGGGATAACACAGTCAAAGGCAACGACTGAGACTCTGCAACATTATCTCATCTAAAATATACCACCTGTTTCTGTGTGAAGCTCAAATATGAAAACATGTAGGACCATTACCAGGCTTGCTTTAGCTTCATCACACAAATAAGTGCGCACACACACACACACACACACACACACACACAGAAACCAAAGGAATGTGACAACAATTTGCATACACAACACACGCAAATAAAAACCAGAAGGGAATACTCAAGAAAATGAAGAGCATCTGAAAGTATCATGTTAAGCGTTACCAGGGGAGAACAACATCAACAGCAAACCACTAGATTGCTATGTGAGCATTTATCTTCATACTCACTGGTTTTGTTGCACTTGACTCTGGCCAGCAGTTTGTGTGCCAGGAGGAGGTCTCCACTCTTCACTGCCACCAGAAGATCCTGTTCCTTGCCCATGGCCTTAACACTGGCAGTGATCACACACGCTGATTACGCCGAGCCCTCCCTCAGGCGATCACGAGGTTGGGCCCGCTGAAGAATGGCGTTCAGGACAAGTGGGCGATGCGTACGTGTGTCCTCGTTTTTCCCTGTGGTTGTTTACAAGCGAATGCGAAGTGGTGTTTAAAAAAAACAATCCTGTCAGCCTGTCTGCCTGACGGACTGCCTTGTCACTGTCAGTCAGATAAGAATCTACCTGGAGCGTCAGGTGTCACATCACACAATAGATGGGACATTCCGTCCGTGATCACAGGGCTGGGCTGGGCTGGAGATAGGGACAGAGATTAGCTAGGCCGCCCTTTTCACTGTTATTCCTTGGTTTTATCCTATTTCCTGAGTATGGATTCGTTGAGATCTGACGGTCGAGAAGAAGGCCAAGGTATGGAGGATATAGGCTGTAAATTGTCGCCGGGCGCTGGGTGTGTGGGTGTGTATGTTTGGGTCCTCTTCCTGTCTCGGCCAGCCTGGAGGATGGGATCACACCCTGTCGTTAGAATAAAGAAGGACAAGTCATCAAGGTGTGGGAGCTTACCACTCTATCACTCTAATTATGGATTTCTGTCACAATTGTTTTTTGTTTTTTTGTTGTTATATTCTATATACTGTATCGGAATGTGTTATACAGCACTTTGGTCAGCTCTGCCTGTTTTAAACATGCTCTATAAATAAACATGATTTGATTTGATTTGATTTGATATCAAACTTGCTCCAAGGATACCAAAATCTACATTACTGCTTGTGCTTTTACCACAATATTGCCATGGTCTGAGAAAGATATTTTCCAGACATACAGTAGGGCAACAGACCCAAAATATAATAGTATTCATGCATGACCAATATAAAGTCATAACCATGTTTTGCTTAAGGAGAATCATTTAACTCCACACAGAATATTAGGCTCTGGCATACAAATAATAATACAAATGAATCTTGAGTTTATTTTTCTTAAATTCAGGCAACCATTTGCTAAGGAATTCTCAGGCTACTCTTTGGATTTTTTCATGCAGGAATAAGGTCTTGCTCCATCCACATCCCCTGAACTTTGAGAAAGTAGTGGAGAACTGTCTGGCACCCTTCCAAACCTTAAAAAACAACAGCACAACTATGTATTTTTCCCCCTAAAAGGAAACCGAAGGATGATGACTGGCTTCACAATCACTTTTGCCTGAATTCCCAGGGGCTTGGGAGACTGAGCGCAAAGAGACGCCACTGAAGGGACACAAAATATCCAGAAGTAATATTCTTACCCCCTGGTTTTGTCTGTAACTAGCAGTGAAGCAGATTCAAGATCAAACAAACTGTTCCAGCGAGCTGCCTCTCCAATTAAAACAGGAGATGTTTGGGGCAAAAATAGAGCCGCAATTAAGACTCCCAAGGAGGCAGGGAGGCAATCTGAGGGCTAGAACATGGTAGTTTTCTACCTCCTATCTTGTGTTGTGGAAGGATAAATTAGGACATGGAGCAAAATAGCAAGGGTCCAATCGACTGAAATTGTGTTTGCAAACAAAAGAACAGCCAGGGCAGCAACGGTTTATGACTGTTAGCTGAATATACTGCAGGGTTATGTAGAAGTATTCAAATTGTAAAATTTAAATAAAGATTAAAGACCTACTACTACAAACGGATATGATAAATAAAAAACACGTATGCGTCTGGCATAGTACTCTCAAATGTATACAAGCATAATCCACAAACACACACTTCAAACACAATTACAAAGAGGCAAACATTTTATTGACTAAATATCTGGTTCAAAACTATGTATTTTCATCAACAATAACAGACATAACAAATACAGTAAGATAAAACAATATAGACTTAAAAATATTTTATTAAGGTTTGGCCAGAGTAACCTGTAGCCTAATTACACTACAGGGCCCCACGATTACTAAGTCAATAAACTTAATAATTAAATAAATAATCTTTAATGTGAATCAAAGTGTTTACACACATCTGGACTAGGTGTAAGCAATTTGTAAATTACTATTAAAACGATGTACAAATGCGAAGTGCCCCATTCTAGCAGTGCTGTGGGCTACAACCATTAATCGAATTCATAACAAGCTGAGGCGGGACGTGGTCACTTCAGTTCTGTCAACCTAAAGCATCCTGCCTGCACGATCCAGTGATCCAGGCTATATGTATGCAAGTCAAAAGCTGATAAATTACTTTGCCATTACTTTCTGTCTGTTGTGCTTGGTGTCCTCCAACGTAACATGTATCTAACTACCTATATATCAACAAAAATAATCTAGGTAGCTAACTCATTAGCTAAACTGGAGTACAGTTGATATGGCAAAAACGTTAACGACGTAAACAACTGCTAACGACGTATCGTGGCGTGGTTTATCGTAGCGCTAGCTCCTATCCATTAAACAACATTAATTAAAAAAAAAGTGTCTCACCTGTCTTCTGAATGTTAAATATAAGGCAGCTTGTTTCTTCTACACAAAAAATATATATATATTTGGACAGTTTGTACTATGACTGTCCAGGGAACGGCCAGCCAGGCAAAGCCAGGTCAGGTGCCTGGTTTGGCTTCAGCAGCAGTCAAAGAAAGCGTCCAGATATTGCGCTGGCGTCCCATTTTCAGTCAATAATTCTCCCAAAATAAGTTTTAGGTCCGCATTTTATCCAACGTTACTTCTGTCCTAAAAACACAGAAACTAAAGACATATTTGCAAAATGTGTTTGTTGCGACTGACACCGCACTGGAAAAAAGGAATCTCCGACCTTACAAATATATTTAGAGCGCGCGCCCTTGGTTTGACAGCTCTCTCCGAGCACTTGACTTGAGGCGCACGAGATAGGCTCCTCCTTCACCTAGCCTTCAACGCGAATAGAAGTGAATTGCACAGTTGTGTGTCCTTTCATTACCATAGACTACACATACATTACATTTGCTCCAGGAGAGAGCTAATATTTAAAGAAACGTACAACTAAACCTCATAGGCAAAGTTTTTGCGCAAGCCTTGTTGACAAAGTGAGGAACTTCTGAACTCAAGGTACTAATTGGGTAATGGTGACACCTGCTGGTAAAATAATTGTATTACATAGAAACGTGGACAGCTTGGAGACAAGAGCAGAGTAATAAACTACATGTTATTGACAACGCTGGCTATACTTTTTTAATAGCTTTGCCAACAATGGCCGAAACATTTATTGGGAAGTCAAGGTTACTATACATTTTTCATCATAGCCTTGATCCATTTTAATATATAATTAAGTGGAAGTATAAACACTATTTGTAAAACTTAAATTATGTCTTCATGGTTTGATCAACCAATCAGATCATACATAGGAATATCTTGCAGGAGTGTTCCATTTGCTCATGATGGAATTTCAGTGACGATAGTGATGATCTGATCATAGAATAATGTGAATGTGATGTCATAATCAACCAATATATATCTAAGCACCACTCTCAGAACAAAAAAATCATATCACCTAAATTATTTTAGTGAAAGATGGATATCCTTTTTGATTTTGAGGAAACAGGCAGGGAGCCAGCAAAGAATGACTTAATGCGACATATGGATTATTTGGAGAAAATTTGGCTTAACGTCGACAGCCAAAAACATTGGGCTATCGGCCCCTATGACATCCAGGACCTGATATATGACAGCCCACTGGTGAGAAACCCTCTTCTGGAAACACATGAGGACACAGAGGAAAATAAATGTGTGCTACTGCAACAGGAACATGCTCAAAAGAAAAGAACACTTGACCAAACATTAGACTATATAGAGGGGGAGGAGATGAAGTACAAAGCAAGAAAAAGAGCCTGGGAATTTGCTGATGAATTTGCTGAATTTAAGGCCATTGACTACCCGTATACTATTGGCCCCTATGGCATCCAGGACCTGATACATGACAGCCCAGAGGTGAAAGATCATCTTCCGGAAACTGAAGTTCAGGAGGAAATAAAGGAGAAGGACTGTGTGCTGCTACAACAGGAACATGCTCAAAAGAAAAGAGCATTTGACGAAGTGGTAGAGTATATGGAGGGGGAGGAGGTGAAGTACAAAGCAAGAAAAGGAGTCAGGGAAATTGCTGATGAATTTGCTGAAGATACAAACGTGGACTACCCATATACTATTGGCCCCTATGGCATCCAGGACCTGATACATGACAGCCCAGAGGTGAAAGATCATCTTCCGGAAACTGAAGAACAGGAGGAAATAAAGGAGAAGGAATGTGTGCAGCTGCAACAGGAACATGCTCAAAAGAAAAGAGCATTTGACCAAGCAGTAGAAGATGAAGAGGTTGAGGAAATGAAGTACAAAGCCAGGAAAAAAGCTTGGGATATGGCTGATGAATATGCCGAGGACTACCTGTATGCTGAGGAGATTATCCGGTTTGAGAAGAGGGGAGGAGGGAGAAAAGGAAAAGTGAAACAGCCAGCACGTGGAAAAGGGCAGACAAAGAAAAGCATCAGCCCTATTGTGAAATCTGAATTAGCCAAGCTGGAGCGTTGCTACATCAAGTCTGAGGTAAGACGGTGATCCCTAGGTCTATCTAGCCTTTATAAATGGTTCAAAAATAACTGCCCTATCTTCTGTGTCTGACCTTGTTTTGTTCCTCTTTTATCTTAGGAGGCAGCCAGGAGACGTGTTCAAAGGAGATGAGACATATCTGCCAAGACATCTCCAGGCTTTGATGGACAACACAGCTGTATAACCAATTCTATTCATTCATTCGTTCCATTCATTAATTCTTCATTTTCACTTAGTTCAATATCTGTAATTGTATTAGGTTCCAATTAAATTATGTATAACCTATAGTATTGGTGTATTGAAGCAGAGGATAATGCATCTGCACCGAAAATTTGGTTTAGGGATTAAGCATATTGTAAAATGTAAAAAATAAAGTGGAAATAAACATTTCTCTTGGATGACCTCTTTTTTTCCATTGCACTTAGCAAAGCAATGTATTGTGGTTGTGTAGAAGAATGCATTTCATAAAGTTAACTAATAATACAAGGAACACATGTTCTACTCTGGAAATCCAATATGCCTATTGATTTCAATCTCAGCCTGTGAACCAGACTCTCTAGCACCTAGAGTAACAGAACCGGATTGTCCTATCTTTCATTTGCTTACATAACTCAAGAAGGGGTCAATACATAGATCAAATAGATGAAATATGGTTATTCAAGTTATGTGAGCTCAATATGTTCAATACACAACACATGCCAAACCAATGCAAACTCAAGACAATATTACATATTTTTTAGGTAATTAACACAAGAAAACAACCAGATTCTCAATTATGGTGGTGAAATTTATTGAAAATATTTGATTTATTAGACATCAATAACTGTGCAAAACAGGCTATTCGTTTAGTGACATCTCAGTGACCTTTTATATGCAGTATGAAGTATTTGTTACTCTTTGGTGATCGTGTCACACTTGGGAAAATTGTAGCATTACTGTACAAAGGAAACAGATACAAACCAAACTGAGTAACTACATTATTGTATCAAACAGCAAAATTATAATACATATCATACAAATATAATACACAAAATGCTTCTTTCTTAAATTGCTGGTCTGGTAATCCCAGACTTTGTCAGTGGTGCAAGTTAAGTTTTAAACCACAAAAGTATTACTGTATAAATATTATTGTAAAACCAGTTGTAGAAAGGCAAAATCCAGCATTTATTTTCAAAGGCGAGGATTACTATCTGTGTCCATGCAACAGACAGATAGGGGCCATAATTGTAAGTAAGAAATAACCAAGTGTGTATAAGTGTGGTTGCTTGTGAAACATGCCCAAATATGTAGGATTTTGTACAAAATACACTGGGGCAGGTGTGCAAAACTGTAGACCCAAAATGATAAACCTACCCACTTTGCATGGACAAATAATGATCTCATAGTCAATATCCCCTGCTGCATTCCAACAAACAAGATTACCAGTATTAATTCAAGAAACTGGGCTTAAGTCATCTGTTACAAGGACATTATATTGACAAAATATAACATCAACTTCCCCTGAAACAATCTTGTATTTAGAAATTCCCTTTTGATACAGTTTATCAACTGTGTAGTGTTGACTTATAGAGAGGACCCTGCTCGTGACCATTAAGAAATCCTGGATTGAGTGATGCAAAGAAATTGTAGAACCAGAGATTTGGAAGAAAATCTTTTCTAGTTCTTTTCTCCAAAAGTCTCTGTCCTACATGCGGTGGAAAAGACAATGGATAAACTGAAAGGTGACTTTAAAGCATCATGAGATGCTCTGACCCTTGTTTTTCACCCAAACTCAACCAAATGTGTCATCCCTCATGCCTATTTCCTGACCTGCTAACGTTCCATTTCCCCTGCCGCTTTTTCTAGGATATCTTGCAACTATTGCGAGCGCAGCTCTGAGCCGTGGGGCTGAGAGGCGGGGGCCGGATGAGTTTGGGCTTTTTCAGCAGCGCCCCTCCGGTCCTCTTGGTGGCACCGTGGGTTGTGCTGGCCGTGGCTGTGACGGAGTAGGAGCGCCCGTGCATCATCCGCGCGTTGAGGCCGTTGGCCATGGAGAAAGACTTGAGGTGGGACTTAAGGGCCAGAGGCAGAGGCAGTTTGTCCACCAGGTGAACCGGAGTGCAGGAGACGATGGAGCGACAGCACAGGTCCTGAAGGCTCAGCACTGGGGAATGGGAGATGAAAGGGGGAGTAGGAGAAGTGTGGGGGGAAGAAACGTAAAGAACACGTACACTTAGAAACAGTCAACTTTCCCTTAGTACGTCTGTGAAGCTACCACAAGAGGGCACTTTTGGCTGCAGATATACACAGCAGTGACGTCACCACTTTCAATGTTGATGGACTTAACATGCAAGTGAGTAACGCAACTCAGCATTCAATCTTTATGCAGCCCACCAACCCCCCCCCCCCCCCCAACACACACAGACACACACAGACACACACACACGCAATGTCACACTTTCTCATATTCACATAAATACATTAAATAAACACACCAACACATAACTGTGCACCCACGGGCGCCAACCTCCTTCACTCCCCTCCCAACTCTCACCTTTGTTGGGCTTCCAGAGCCTCTCCATGCCGTGTCTCATGAGGACAATCCGGGCAAGCTCCGTGAAGGACTCGGTGATGTTGAAGTTACACAGGGGGCTGACCTCGAAGAAGGTCACCCCTAGCCTCTCGGCGTACATTTGGGCCTGCTCCGTGGTCACCTGGCGCTTGTAGGCCAGGTGCAGCCTGTTTCCCACCAGAATCTTTGGCACCCCAGGAGCATGCTGATGGGACGGGAACAGGAAGTGATGTAAGGACTGTGACTCAGAACCATCTGAATAAACCATCAACGGTGTGCGTTGAGTCCTTACAGTGGATATTGGTCCTTCTCAAACCACGTCGATGATAATCTTAAGCACTACATTATACACCACTTATCCTACCCTTTGTCATGAAGTGTGCTGAATGGGATTGCAAAGTGCTGTGCACGCAGAGGCTTATTGTAATGGCCGATCAATTACTCAGCATCTATTGGTCACAGGGCCTGAATAGGGGCACAGCATCGTTTGCCGTTGCCATTGTTTTCGGAGTGGATGGGTGCGAAGCGAAACGTGTGGGTTGAAGTTCTGAATGTGGTTTACTCATTCATGGGGGGGTTGAGTGATAGCGCTTACATAATTATGTGACAGAGAGATGGAGAGAGGAACGGATGGATGGATGGATGGAATTAGAGACGGAGAGACGGCAGGGTAGAGGGAGAGGGTCTCACTCACCTCGTCTATCTCCTTGATCCACCTGTCGATGCCATCAAAAGACCAGCGGTTGGTGATGTCATAAACCAGAATCACACCCTGAGAGAGAAAGAGAAAGCGTGTGTGTGTTTAAGTGTGTGTGGGTGAGAGAGAGAGAGAGAGCGTGTGTGTGTTTGAGTGTGTGTGTGTGTGTGTGTGTGTGAGAGAGAGAGCGAGCGAGCGAGCGAGAGAGAGAGAGAGAGAGCGTGTGTGTTTAAGTGAGTGTGTGTGTGTGTGAGAGAGAGAGAGAAAGAGAGGGAGCGTGTGTGTTTAAGTGAGTGTGTGTGTGTATGAGAGTGAGACAGAGAGAGAGAGAGAGAGAGAGAGAGAGAGAGAGAGAGAGAGAGAGAGAGAGAGAGAGAGAGACCATTCGATTTTTCATTCAGAGGGCCGAAAGTGTGAATGAGTCATGCCTCAAAATGTGCAAGTGTACCCATGCATGTGCACGCCATGAATAAAAACCAACAGAGTGCAATTACATGCTCAGTTGCGTTAGCGGTTAATAAACCTAGGTGTTATTTGTCTATGGGGGCGAGCACAGACCATAGAACTCTTATGGGAATAGGGCATTCGTGTGTAACCGCAATGAACACAGTGTGTCTTTCGAAATGCCATTAAGTTTACTATGGCTACTGACGCCTGCAGCCCACACAGAGGAGGGAGAAAATTGAGCTAATTCACCATTCCAGGATGTTTCATGGAAGTGTTCCACATGCCATCTATTGCTAAGGCTGGTGGTTCCTCGAGTGAGGTGTGTGTGTAGGTGTGCGTCTGTGTTCATTATTCCACTTTGTCTCCCACACAACGGCCAAGAGAAACAATCATCTTTTAGTTCAACTGCAGGTGGCTGATGCGCACACACACGCACACAAAAACAGTCCAACTGTCTACGGACACAGTGTTCAAGAACAGCGTGCTGCCTGGTTGGAGCGTGGATTGTCATTGTCGCCATGGTAACTGCCCGTCAGCACGCCATTAATGGGCTATGAGTAATAATAACAATCCTTATAACTTTGTTTCTGATTCACACAGTACTTTCTATTTGTTAAACAAGTGCACACCGGTACACAGTTATTGAACCTTAGTCAAGGTTAGTCTACCTTTGATATTGCTACTGAGCAAGACTTGGTTTAGGCAGGGTCTTTGTTTACATGTGATAGGACAGTGTGGGTGCTCTCTGGCCCTTGTTTTGACATAAATTACGTGTTTTTATGGCTTGAAAAGGAAACTGAACGCCCAGTTAGCTGTTTTCAGTCATGGGCGCTAGCCACTAACACCTTGCCACTGTGTTTTGATATGTATACCCACCCTGTTTCACTCCCAGACTCCTGTGTTTTTCACAGGAAAAGGTCATGGCAAGGGTGGAGGTGTCTAATAGTGGATATACTGACAGACATTTACCGCTGTGTAGCGTTAATGGTGCATGCATGAATGTTTTATAAGATGTGTCCCAACAGTGAAAAGGGATCTACGGGGAAATTCCTCGGTTGAAAATCTGAAACGGGATCTTATCCATACTGGTCTACTGTATGGTTTTCATGTATTAATGATCAACTTGTAGATGAGCCACTTCCAATAGCTGTGAATGGTGTGATTGACACGCTTACTGCGGGAATCTTTTTTAATCAGCTGTAGGACTCACTTCACTCACAGACACAGACAGAGACAAACAGAACATACATACCTGTGCCCCTCTGGAGTAGGATCTAAATATGGTACAGAAGCGCCCCTGGCCTGACGTGTCCCTGAAACATCACAGAAAGGTCAAAGGTTAGAGGTGAAGGGGTTCAGGCAGTTCACACAGTTGCCAATCAAAGTGACACCTCCGGGTCAGCCTTAATCTCACTTGACCTTCCCACATACAATGACTTTGTAAGGCCTGTAGCATTATAGTGCCTGCAGAGATTGTTTATAAACATTTTCTACTTCCATATTTAGAATGCATGTATATGTAGGGATTCCATTGGAAGCAACAATGGGAATATGAATAGTAATTATTAAAGGAGTCAGGAGTACAACCTAAGTAAATGAAAAGATTATGAGCGGTATATGGGTCACTCAGTATGCTGTTGTGGAAGATTAGATTACACACGATAACCTCTACCCATTACCAACATCATGTGCTGCTGGCTGCTGGGTAGACGTTGTGGACGCGTGTAAGCAAAAACAAAAGCCACTTTCCAAATAGCATTCTCTGGAGCTGAATTCCAGAGGAGTGTTTGGGTTGGCAAACTCGGACAGTCTGGCTTTAGGCCCAAGCTCCTGACGAGCCCCGATTTAAGGCAGCTGTGTTTTAAATACAATGGCACATCGTCATGCAAGCAATACTGGTTTAACCTGATTTGATACGGATGGATAACATCTGCTGTTACCAACTACAAATCTATCATGATTATCTATAGGTAGTAGACAGTAGCTTTAGAGGTTTGATATCAAAGGGAGAGAATACAAATATTGGCAAATTCACCTTCCCAACACACTCAGCTAACATTAGAAGTGCTGCAATTGGGTTGCACATGTCTTACCCTGGCTCTAAGCTTAGCGACATTTCGATGGTCAATGTCATGCTAGCTTCACTCATGTTACCTCAATGTCACAGTAGCTCGATTCGTGTTAGTGCATGTAGCCGGGCATAGGGTATAGAAAATGATTAACACCCCCCCTACTAAAGAGCTAAAGCGTCTCTTCTGCGTTGACATCAAACAAAGTTTCCAGATTAATAATTCAATATTGACTCGGCTAAAAGCGCTACCCCTTCTAAAAATACTGCTCCTAAGAGCAGTGAAAACCAGTGAAAGCTTAAGGGGAAAGGCAGCTGAGCCGTGAGAAACGGTGTGTGTGTGTGTGTGTGTGTGTGTGTGTTTAAATTGATGGGTGCATGTGTGTGTGTGTGTGTGTGTGTACATGACTTACAGAACAGCTTTTTAAATCTGAGTACAATTATACATGTCTTCCACTAACATATTCTGTGCGGTTGTGTTTTCCCCTACTCTTTAAAGTGTGTGTTTGTGTGTGTGTGTGTGTGTGTGTGTGTGTGTGTGTGTGTGTGCGTGAGCGAGTTGATCCTCTCATCTTCCCTTTTTATTCCACCGCTGCCCATGCAAATTTGGCTGGCAACAATTACACCAGAAGGAGCAGGGCTCGAAACCCCCACTCATTCTCTATGCGCTCCAACTCGTCAGAGGTCACCGATCTTCCCTTTGGATGGAAAACAATACCACGGCCAGCCAGTACCACACACAGCTGTCCAAGAGGTGTTGTTGCAAGACTCTGGGCTGTATGCATCGCTGCCATGTTTGTTGAGGACGTATACCGTATACAGTACATGCTGTATCATTGAGCTTGTCCATGAGAGAGACTGTAGGGGGAGGGGAGGGGAAAGGAAGTACCAGAGCTGCAGTTTGACTCTTCTCCCATCCAGCAGGATCGTGGTCGTCTTGTAGTCGATCCCTGCGACAACACAAGAGCACAAAATAAATCGGTTTAGGTCTCTGTCTCCCGTCAGGGATGCCGGCGCTGCCACGATCGCTTACGGAACGCGACGGAGATATCGGTCTCCTGCCATCGTCTGCGCAAGGACAAAAAAAAGGAGAAGCTTCGCCCGGGTTTTAATGGAGTTGGGTGTCAGATGAAATCAGGGAGTGTGGCGCTTAGTGATCAATCTAACATGAGAGCGATGAAAGTTTGAGTGGTGAACAGCAGGGAGAGTGGAGGCTGGGTTTATGGCCAGAGGCTGGGCCAGCGTCTGCAATATCCAGCACTCCCACACTCACACACAGTCAGCACACTCGCAGGGTAACGGACACACACATATAGACGGACACACACACGCTCATATTGAAAAATGCACTCAGTTTCTCTCTGTCTCACACACACACACACACACACACACACACACACACACGCTTTCACAAGTGTTTCTACCGCTAATGTCCGGCATACCAGAGTGTCATAAGAAACTAAATTTGATCCCGTAGATGCAACCCACTCACACATTTGCACATAGTCCTCTGCTTCTCTACCCCCCCCCATCTCTCTCTCTCTCTCTCTCTCTCTCTCTTCCCCCCCTTCTCTCATCAAACCTTGAGGCAGAAAAAGTCCAGTCCCATCCATCCCCTGAGGTAGCAGAGCATTTACACAACAGACACCTTACTTTTCAGATCACTCTCACTCCGTCACACGTTCAGCCTCCCTTATTTTCTTCACTCTCTTAACAGGCCAGATTTGTTTTCCCATCAGGCACCTGGGTGGGTTCAAGGGTCAAGAATTCCTGGTCTTCTTTGGAAACCAGATCTGGTGTTATTCCAACACTCAGCAGACGTTACACCATCACCGTGGTATGACACATGTGAATGTGTGTGTGTTTACATGGTTGTGTGTGTGGTTCTGTTAATCAGTGCACGAGACGTTACTTACCTTACCATGGAATACAACTTGTGTGTGTGTGCGGATGTAATGCAGTGAGTGTTTTTGCGTGTGTGTGTGTGTGTGTGAGAGAGACGTTTAAACCATGACCATCTGAGGGGCTAAACTTTAGAAAGAGAGTACAGAACCAGGGGATGAAACTCGTGTTGGACCTCACCCAGAGGGCATGAGTCACACAGCCCAGCACTGCGCTGAGCGGAGGCAGACAGCGGGAGCCCATGACCACACACACACACACACACACACACACACACACACACACACGCACACACGTACACACACGTACACACACACAGTGAAGCATTCATGCCGTTTCTACTTTCTCCACAGTGTTGAACTATAGCTATGTAGATAGTCTTGTCAGTTGTCACATCATGATATATAAATATATACAGTATATCAGGACGTGACTGACAACTGACAAGACTATCTAGATAGCTATAGTTCAATACTGTGGAGAAAGTAGAAAAACTGCATGAATGTGTGTGTCTATACTGTATGTATGCACGCAATCTCACACGTAGAGTTAGGAGTCTGGCGACGAGGTGGAGGAGTTTTGAGAAAGAGAAAGCTTGGAAAGGCAGGAGGAGTTCGTCATTGATTCCCTGCGATTGAAAACATCCTCTCAGAGAGCATGCCCTTCCACTCTGGTTCACCACCTACGCGCAAATACACACACACACACACACACGCAAACACACACACACACACACACACACACACACACACACACACACACGCACGCACGCATGCACGCACAGAGAGATTAGATGGTAATATCAGGCTGCTGTCACGAGCATCCTCTATGGGAACAAAAGGAGCAAATGGCTCATCTCATTTATTACTGTAATTATCAGGAGCTGTCTTCTCTGAGGGAATTAAGTACGCACTCCGCTTCTGTCGGCCAGGCACAATGAAGCTACACACACACACACACACACACACACACACACACACACACACACACACGCGTAGCAAACCATGGTGTAGTATGATAAGGAATGGATTTAGGGGTTCTTGGGTTGAATTAGCGACCTAACTGAACTAGGTACATCAAGCTTGGCTATTGACGATTTGCTGAGAATTTTTTCTTTCCGTACCCCTGCAAGCATGCACGCAAACACACACACACACAAACCTTTGCCAACCTAAAAGTACATGCACTATCAATTCAAGACACCCTCTTGACTAATGAGCTGTGTTTCCTTGACCGCAAAAGACACAGGCAGAGGGTGAGCTGTCGTCCAAGCTGGCTGCCTCAACGGTGGCACGTGGTGTGTGTGTCTCCAGGGCCGGTTGTGTGGGGGTCAGGGAAGAGCCCCTCCTTCACACGGTAGGCCCAGCGAGTTGCCTATCAGTCGTGACAGCATCGGCCTCCCACCCAACCCCTGACAGGATGACACCACTGCTCCATCAGCCCACCCTCTGGCTGATGCTGATGTGTGTGTGTGTGTGTGTGTGTGTGTGTGTGTCTATGTGTGTGTGTGTATGTGGCTTCTCTCTAGCCTCCTGAGATTTCCCAAGCATACTTGAACAAAAACAAAGTGACCGTGTGCCCAAGTGGTTGTACGGGTGCGAGGGCGCGCGTGTGTTCCCTGCCTTTCAGGAAATTGCAAAATCACAAGCCTCGATGCATTTCACGTTGCAGTAGATCCAGTTTGACTGTGACAAGATGATTCACTTTCGATAAACAAACTCCGGTCTGTTTGACTCGTCCCGGCCAAAAACAGCGGATTGCGTAATAGAACCCTAAAACAGATCGATGGGGCAATCAGATCCAGTTATGTGGCGAACTGAGGCTGGATTATGTAATGCGCTGCTTGCCAAATAAGTCCCTCTGGAAGTGGATGAGGCCGTTTCTTTTTTGTTGTAGTTTTTTTTTTTACGAGGACCGCTCAAGAGCATGAGGTATTCGTATACAAACACTTGGTTGTTCCCGGAGAGAAAACACGGTCTGACCTGACCATGCACACATGAACACGCACACACAAACACACACGCACAAACACATACAAAAACATGTGTCCATAAAAGCATACGAGTCACACAAGCCGGCTGTATGCGCACAAGGCCAACACTAATGCATCCAGCACGTGGACACGTGCACTCACACACACACACACACACACACACACACACACACACACACATACACATACAATGAAACATCTTGAGCATCGTCCAAGTCTGAGGAACGTTGTTACGTAAGAGGTAATGACAGTAACGTTTGTGGACAGACATGGCAGCAACGCTGTGGGGCTGTGGTAGCTGCTAGGGCCCGGGTGTCCTCAGAGGGAGGAGACCACGCTGTCCCCCTCTTCAAACTCCCCCTGGGTACCAGCCTCCGTCAAAACACTCTGCAGTGCACGCTAAAAAAAGTCCCGTCAAGGAATGTATAAAACACAAACGTGAGGAAAGCATCGTAATAAAGTCTATATTAAAGGGTACGTGTTGCCAGGGTTTGAACATGTATTACATTAACGACCTGAGGATTTAGGTTTGTGTCCTGATTCAGGCTCTCTCAACGTGGACTCGTTGGACAGTCCCTACTCTCAGACATGGTTTGGATTCTAAGGGAGAGGGTTAAGTGACAGGGGGAATCCCCGACAGAGCATGGACTTTAGCCCCACACCCGTCCCTAGCCTAACCTAACCTAACCTCGGTGGGGTCTATTTAGGATCGCTGGAGGAGGAGGAGGTTCTCGTAATGGCAGGTCCCTCCTCTCTGTCATCCTTCTCTGCATCTGTCTACATCCCTCCATCTCACGTCAAGACCATCTGTTAGACTTGGAATAGAGAGCCTCTCTCTCTCTGTTCAGACTGAGTCCGGATTCCTCATCTCTCATCGGATTGTTCTATCTCATCGGATTGTTCTCTCTCTCTCTCTCTCTCTCTCTCTC
>JAVQIZ010227067.1:0-10000 GCA_036023535.2 Galaxias brevipinnis | reverse complement strand
CAGAGGAAAGACCCCGCCCTCTGTAATACAGAAAGCTTTTTACCCTTCGGAAAAAGATATCTCAGATACAATATCTTAGAGCCTATGTAGTATAACACATTTCAAAGTTTGGTTTGATTTGTCTGTTCACTGGCTCATCATTCTTTACAACACTGGCTCTGATGAGATGGTGGAAGGTGAATGGAACGTGTGGGTTGGTGATGTTGAATAGACTGTCTGCAATCGCTAAGTTCATCCTCTAAATGCGTAGAGCCAAATATAATTTTACAATTCAAGTGAGTGCGGTACTATGTTGTGGAACTCCTCCGGCTTAATCATCGTTTTATATATTCAGCTGTCCAGCAACAAATACATCTCTTTATCAAGACAGAAATAATGAAATGCATCTGTTAAATGAAGTGGATGAAAATGACTCCCCCATGCTCCCTTTCAGAAATAGAAAAACAGATGAGTAAGCTTTCATGAATTGTTTTGATGTATTCATGAGATCGTCTTTCTTGATACTTTACTTTGTATTTGTGCAAAAGAATAACTCATATTTCATATAAAAGAAAATCAATGTTTCAAACAAATTTGTCTGCTGCTTTGGCAATGAGGGTAAATCTTAATCAGTGTTATTTCCTATTGGTGGTGTGAGCGATGTCATTCCATGATGGCAGCTTTAATTTGAGATCATTTGCTTGGTACAAATAGCTAGCACGATAACATAAAAAACCGCACTGGAGAATAAGCTTGGGTGAATCTTGATAATTTTCTACCACACTGGGTGAAACTAGGGCACTGGCAGCCATTTTGTAACATTTACAGTTAGAATGTTGTTGACGTAAAATGGATTTAGCATGGATTATACAATAGAGAACTGAGTGATCAGAGATATGGCATGACAGTTTGGGGGCTGGATGTTCAGAGGAACTCTTGACTATTGCATAACCCAAACAGGCCGTTAGTTGTTGCTTGGACTGAAGGAGATTGTTTATTTCTTTAAAAAGGTGAATTAATAGCAACGGTGCTTTTGAAGGGACTTACAAAAATTGTATGTAATTTGCACTGGGGACATTGTTTTCCATTCAAATAAAATACACTGTGTGTGTGCCTTTGGTTCAAGGTTAAGACTTACATCTATGAATAATGAAATTGTGCTCTATGCGAATGACCTTGTACTTCTACGGCATTTTTCTCTGAAGAACCGTGAAAGGAAAGAAATATGTGTTGTTGTTATTGAGGAGGTTCTGAGCCGCATCTCAAGAGTCATATTCATTCATAGATCAACACACGGCAGCATTGGTAAACAAGATTCACTGGGAACATTGAGACATGTTTGATAGTCATAAAGGATTCCCCCCCCCCCACCCCCCCCGAAAGAGCAGAGATCAAAGGGACTGTGTATGTCTGAGGTGCCGCACAGCCTCAAGCAGTAAAGCATAAATACAGAACAAACCTTGTTTCTCTTACATGATATCACTTTAATTTCTGTGCTTGGTTAGAAAAGGGAGGGGGCAAACATTGAGAAAAAAACAGATATGTAACACATCTCCATCTAACTTTACTGTTCATGAGAAAATATGTAATATTCCACCTGCTCCTTTACTATCCTCAGAAATCAGTTTTGTATCAAAATGAAAAACAATTGTCCTTGGATTTATAATCCTTGGTAATAGTCAACCATCGTTTTTAATCTTTAGATGCATTTTAAATCCAAGCTGTAATGTCTTAACTCTCTGACAAGGTCAAATATCTTAGCAAATAGGGCTTAAGCTTTGTTTTATATGAAAGAATTACATGATTAATACTGAAGAATTAATCACGTACTCTTCAGATCCCCCAGATTGGGTCTGTGCTGAAGGATTATGCTGCCCTACTTTTTCCACATTGCATAAACTTACATGGTGGTTTGTTCAGTACCACTAAATAGATTCCTTTTAACTTGAAGTTGCACAGAGCCCTTGATTGATATAGTTATATTATAGTAGGCTTTATATTGGATGACATTTGATTGTCTTTGGTCAACAATGTGATTGACACAAAGCTCAAATGAATCTTGAAAGGCATCCAAACTGATCGGAAAGGGTCATTTATGTGATGTCACTAGAAACTTCTATAATCTAAAAAGATTTTTAACAAAATGTGTGTTTTTCTTTCTTCGGGGGTTCTATTTTTTTGGGGGAGGATAACTAACCTTACAGGAACATGTGATGACTAGAGTGCATGCCCAATCAAACTCAATACTTTATTTTGCTCCAAACCCTGATTAAAGGATGTTTGGACTGCCTGTAGAGCCCCAGTGGTGTAGGTCAGTAACCTGACCTACCTGGCTAAATGTCCATTCAGGCTTACATAATATACGCACCAACTGTATCTGCCATTTTCCATGGATAACGATGCCAAATAGTCTCACGATATCCCTATCATTTTTACAATCACACCACTGGTAACACCCATGAGTTTAGTTTTACATAGCTTATTACAATATTTGTAGGCGTTCTTGATCTACCTACTGGACGTTGACCTGTTTGTTAACAACTTAAACGACTGACTGCTACGTACGAATGCAGGGAGCTCACGGTAATGAAATAAAAGACGCCAGCCATGCTGTGGAATCCGAGTCCAGTTTATCCCCAGACCCCATGATATGTTACCTCCTCACGTTCCTGTATTTACTATAACCCGGGAGGGCATTTCTTATTCATGCGGACTTTTATAAACTGGACAGCAGCTTCGCTCCTTTCCCCAACGTGTGTCAAAACAAACTGTGATTTATAATTCATGTGATTTATGATCTATCAGAGGTCTGAAGTACCGGCGGTTTAGTCAGCCACTCCTTATAACGCACACAGCTGATAAACTTCAAGTAGATGTATTGAATCAGTTTAGTCAAAACTTTCTATCGCATTCATTATGCACAATAAATCTAGACGCATGCTGTCGTAATGTCACCGCGATCTGTTCCTACCGCTGTTTGAAGGCGTAATGATAAGTTGGTTTGTGATTGCTTGGACGCAAGACTGTATGAATATTTCTGAATGTCCCAGAGTGTTGACCAATGTGAAATTAAATAATCACTGAATAAGTAATGTGTAGAAATACACAATAAAGGGCATTGCTGCTTCAACCTTACTGCTGTGAGTAAGCTACTGAAAATGTTTCAAAGTTTCGAAAAGATGAAATAAATTAGTTTGTATTGCCATTTTAATAAATATTTCATTAATTAAGATAGTAGCCTTATTTTCCAAACCATCATAAAAATCAATACAGTTTGGATTGCAGTGATGAATAAATAAATGGAATAAATAAATGGAACAAAGTAATCAAACTAAAGATTCTCATCAAACATCCCTTTTTTTAAATGGAAAAACCATACTCTCATAATCAGGTTTTATTGATGAAATAATCTACAAGACAATTTTTCCACATTTGACAGTTTGCTCCAAATAAATCAAATGTTGGTTAGAATGTCTCCCACAAGCTTTCTTTAGTGTCAAGTCATTGAATCCAAACATACAGAACTTCCACTTACTATGAGAATTACAGGCAAGAAGCCTTGGAGATCAGAGGTACTTTAAAACAGTGGAAAGGTTTAGTGCATTGCTTTAAGAAATAGTATGTAGGCTATTTCTGCTGGTATGCTATCGTTATCATAGGTTGTGTAAATGAAAGAGTACCTGATGTAGTTTTAAATTAACTGCAAACTTCGTGTACTATCCTAAAATATCATATTTAGCATGACAGCATTGAAGTCTGTGTTTAGGTATTCTACAAGCTCACTTACTTTTTGCTTATAGTATATTCAATTTACCTTGAGTACACTCTTTTGATGAAGAGCAATTGGACATCTTATCCAAGATGTTTTTATTTTCCTCAATAATGTTTTTAGCTGTAATTGCAATCTTACTGTGCTTAAAAAAAAAAGAGGTTGGAAAGTGGACATTTAAATATAAAAAATTTCTTATGACAACATCTAAATTCTAAATTAAGATTGAATGAAATCGTTAAATAACAAGGATTTAATTCTCACCTGGCTTCCCTGAGGTCTAAGCCCAAACAAGCAAGCTAATGTTGCATTGATTGCTACTCGAGCTAGCTTCTATTTTGCTAGCTAAACTGAAGCATCCCTCATTCCAAAATGGTTTCTGGAATATTATGGAATGGAATGGAATATTAATAAACAAAAAACGTATAACATCAACAATCAAAAGTAATCATGTCAGATATGTTATACTGCCCTTTCTTACTCTGTTGAATGTTTTGATGAATACATCAGATTTAAAATGTACTGTATTTGGTTCAAACACAATTTTATATGGCCATCATTTTAGATGACCTCTTACCTGACTGTGTTTGTGTTTGAGTGTAACCAAATCTCTGTGACGATAATGGATATTACACAACGTAAATGCTTTGGCCCTAAACTCAGAACTGGGGGTAATTGGGGCTTTTTAAAAATGCATTAGGCCAGTGTGGTAGGTCCACACAAATGCACACACTTAAATGCAGAAAGTGCACCAGTGATTTCTGCAGTAAATTTTACCCGTCAAAACTCATTAAGTCTTAAAACATATTTTCAACTGACACCCGCAGACTCCATTAGAAAACCGTCAATTATTGTTGAAAGATATTCTCCCACCTGCCTTGCATTTGCATATGATTGGAGTGATCAGTTCAAACGAGAGCATTTTTGCGCTGCTCAAAAATTCATAGCACCCAGTCCAGTTGGAGGAAAGCACTATAATGTGAAGTCAGCATTTTAAGGACGATTTTGAGGGCTTGTGGAACTACAGAGGTTACATAGGGGTTGTGCTGTCAAAATCATTGATAGATTGAACACTACTACTTGCTTCAAACCTCTAACCCCATTATATACTGTCTGTTTGGTTACAAATGACCGTGGATCTCCGATTCCAACCAATTTAAATACCAAATGAATGTGTTGCTTTTTTAGTGGGTACTGTAAAAGCAAGGAAATGCACATTTTGCACAGTCTCTTGTTCAGGTTGCTCCTACTGATGTGATGGGCGTCTAATGCATGCTGGGTTGTGAGGGGGAAGTATGCATTTGTGTTTTAAAGTCTGGCGAACAGTGAATGCAAAATGTGTTTTCTCAACAAAAACCATTAAAATCACCTGATTACCAAACAAAAACCACACCTCATCTCCATTAAAATCAGGATCCCTCATGTTCGACCTTGATCAGTGGCCCTCTCTCTCCTGTCCTCTCCTTCTGTCGGAGGGTCAGGTCATTACTGTCATCAGAAAGTTCTCTGTTGACTCAGTCGGTCAATCCTGACGGTCAGTCGTCCATCAGTGCTGAAGTAGGCCAACGGGTGTGAATCCTAACATATGTCAGTCGGAGACATAACAAGGTAGGAACTCAGCGGACATCGCACACAGGCTGCATCCATAGGGTTTGTGCGTGTGCGTGTGTGTGTGTGTGTGTGTGTGTGTGTGTGTGTACCTGGTGCAATAGACTTCATTAGGTGGGTTGATTCAGAGTAGGATAATGGTATAATGGTAATGATATCGTTTGGTTAAGACTTGCACCGGCATGAGTTCTGATGTTGATTTTAGTATGTGAAGAAAAGAAATACACATACACATACTCATGCCCCACCCCACTCTCTCGCTCTCTCTCTCTCTCTCTCTCTCTCTCTCTCTCTCTCTCTCTCTCTCACACACACACACACACACACACACACACACACACACATGTGCAAACACACAGATAGAACAAATCAACTTTAAACGAGCCTCCTTATTGTTTCCTATGTGATTAAAACCGAGTGTCATTGACTCCAGCTTAATGTCATAGTCAGCTTTGAGCAGTGTTTTCTCAGGGCACGACTCCAAATGAGTGTCTGCTTGCCATTGCTCTGCGTGGGCCCCCTGCAATCGATCGATACTTCATTAGGGCCGATTGTCTTGTGTCCATGCAACCTTGAAGCTGTTCCTTAATTACCTCGGCATTAGGGCTGTGTGAGGACCACGCTCAGCTGAGGACAGCTAGACCCAACAAAGCCACCCCCCCTCGCCGCCCACACACCCCACAAAGACACACACACACACACACACACACACGTTGCCTTGGGGCTAAGCGACGGTGGGGGGCAAGGGAAGGGACGAGGAAGGGGGGGGGAGGAGTGTGTGGGAGTGCAGAAGGAAAAGCGGAAAAGGATAAGGGAGGCTAGTGGTTGGGAGAGGTAGAGGTGAACTGGGGTCGAAGAGGCTAGTGGGGGTCTGTGAAGCTAATTTGTTTAAAAAATGGCAACACGAGTTGAGTCATGTCAAATCAACTGGGGGTTGGTATACTCCTACCCTAGACCGTAGGACATACAGAAACAACAACAACAACAACAACAACAACAACAACAACAACAACAACAACATCAACAACAACATCAACAACCACCACCAGTGCTCATGAGCAAGACCAAAGACGCTTAAATGTCACCCGGCCCAGCGTTATGATCGTGCGCGTGTGCATTTCTGCTTCTCTGTCGGCTTTTCGTTTGTGTGCGCATGTGTGTACAGTGTGTGTGTGTGTGTGTTTGCACACTTAGTGGTATTACACCGGGAGCATGAAGTAGTCCCCATCATTTAGTGGGAATGACTGGCATAATTTGGACAAGTTAAAAGGTATGGCCACAAAGGTAGCAGGGAGGGAGGGGGCAGGAGGCACTGTGAGACAGACAGTGAGCACGGAGGAGGAAGAGGAGGAGGAGGGGGGGGGTGAAGGAAGGGTATAGAAGGAGGGGGAGGTGGTGGAGGAGGAGGGGGTGCAGTCAAATGGCACTCATGACAAATGACATCCCGTGTCTCCCAGTCTCCTCTCCTCAGCACCATGATTTGTCATCTCCACTTCTGACATTTTTCATCCCACTATCAAATCACACTGACAGAATGATATTTTCTAATTTTCCCAGCCTTGGAGCACACCAAGATAGTGCCTTCAGCATTCTCCTCTGCTTTCTTGGTTTCTCTCTTTATACGTTTACTGTATCTATCTCATATAGTTATGTTCGGAAAATAGGGAAAGGATTTTCTCTATTTGAGTTTAGTTATGAAATCTCACCTACAATGCATGTACTTTAAAAATGTATCCTCTCTGCTTACTCTACTGCGTGAAAAAACAAGAAATCCAAACAAATGCAAATATGAATCCAATAAAAATATAACACCCAAGTGGATTCAGCAAGATACAAGGAAACGTCAGGGCTTACATATAAATACACATTATATTTCACCATGCATTTACCAACAATAAAAGCTCAATTGTTAAATTTATTTCTTGTAAGATTGTTGATAGCAATGGGAATGCAATAGCTGATAAACTATACGTTTTGGTAACCCTTCCTTTAACAGCCCCCTAATTACTCAGTATTTGGGTAAAATCGTTTTTTACCCCTTCTGCATAAACTATTTTATTCATATTGTTCCATACAGACTTGAAGAATTGAAAATGCGGTCAGGCCACTGTAAACAAACAACGTGTGGAATGTAAATGAGTATTACCGTGATCAAGCCATAACTATCTGTCTAACCTATTTTTTCCGCAACAGACTTCATATTTAAGGGCATTGTCCAGGATGAGGACTGTGGCCAACGAGGCTGTGGTTCTGATTATCAGCATGACAATCCCTTCCATCTTAGACTGCTGACTGTCCTCAGATGAGCTTCCCACCTGCCGGGCCTTTGATTTGTCTGCATATCATTTGCTATTGTTTTATTGAATATTAATAGGCACAACGTCGTATCTGGAATGACCCACCTTTCCTATAATCCAGGATATAGCAATGAGATCCGCTTGAATGACTAATTCCAATTCAGCGCGTGACCACTATATCTGCAGGCCAGAGGTAAAGCATGAAGAGATAGGCATCACCTCTATTCTTTTGGACCAATAATTGCTCGGCTGTATCTGCCATCAAAAGACAGGCTACATGGATTTCGCTATTATCATACTCAGCCTTTGCCAAACTGTGTATTGTCTGTGAATGTCTAAGCCTATCTAACGCATGCATTTGCTCTGTCAAACTGGTTCCTATACAGTCAGCTATGCTGTAAGGTTAATCAATAAATGGCTCATGACATAACCAAATACAACTGGATTGCCGTTTTAAGGTTTTACAGGATAGTCTTTCAGAAAAAGACAAACATAGAATACGCTCGCTATGTTTTATTAATATTTTATTGTTGTTCTGCGGTTTTACAGGGCCTAATGGTAAAAGTGGGGTGGGTTCCGTTGATTTTTACTCCAGTCTGAGGAGCTGTTTGCATTGCTGAAAGGTTTTGTCAGTGCTTCCTTGTATTTGTAAAGTGTCCTTTAGAAAAGCACTTATAAATTAAAGATATTGTTAGTGTCTTTTATAAGGTTTATTTTTTTTTCTCATAATGGATATGATATAGGAATTAATGATATTAAGCATGATTACCATACCATTACCACACGATTACCATACTGCCCCTGTGGGTCTATTCTACATGGGAAAACTATGTTTATGTTGTTATGTTTTTTTTTTTCTTTATATCTTAACTGAAAGTGATTCTTGATTAATTTTAATTACTTTCAGCCATACCAGTGTTTTTGTGTATGGACAGTGTGTGCATACCGCATGTATGTGCCTGTTAGCTAAATGACAGGGGTAATTAGCCGTTGCCCAGCAAGGGACCTGTTCAGCTTAACACAACGTTCTGCCGTTGTTGTTTTATATAATACATGTCAAGTATGCATGACTGCACAAATGCCTAGTTAAGTGTCTCACTGGCAGTGTGTCGCCACCGGCGCCTTCCAGCTATAGGCTAATGTCTGCTAATGATATTGCCATTGAAATCAGCACCTCCACCAGTCACAGCCGTTATATGCTAAATGTGATGTTTTGATCCCCTCCGTCAGCATGCATACATATCTTATCCCTCTTTATTGAAACTATTTGATCAGACATACATATATATATATATATATATATATATATATATATATAAATACTTTTTTTATATAGTTTTTATAGACTCGCTTTGAAAAGCGTATTATTCTGTGGGACTGTGGAATACCAGCCTTAATATGGAGGGAGCAGGAGATACTAAATGTCCTGCGATGGGCTCAATCTATCTATGGTCCCAAGAGCAATACTCTGTCTATAACATGGCCACACTTTTCATATTAACTCCTCCAACTCTCTAGACAAGGGCACCAAATGAGCGCAAATGATCTCGCTATCTTTCTCTTTCTGCACATAAACAGGCATGGTGCATGTATACACACATCCACGATGCAACCCCCCCAACCCCCCCTTTGCCCAGGCACACATGCACACACACACACACCCACCACACACTCCCGTCTGGGGTAGAGGTGATTGATTTGCCTGCCCAGGAGATGACTGCTGATGAAGGCCTCTCATAGCGAGATAGAGATAGCGTCTGCCCCGCCGCGCTTATAAGCCCTCACACTAATCCGCCTCAAATTTTCCTCTGATTGCTTCTAAATTGCCTTCTCCCAAAGTTTCCTGCTGATTTCTTCTCACTGTGAATCCACAGCCCTTCTGTACAGAGTGATGTCTAGTCCGGTAAGGACTTCCTTTGCTTTTCCATGGAACAGTTTAAAGGTGGACCACTGCCCCTGTTCTACCGTGGTATTGTACGCTGCCGATATGTGTGTGTGTGGGAAGGCCAGTGGGAATGTGTGGTCGCTCTGCGCACAGACCTTTGTGTGGGAACTGTTGAAGAAGAGGAAGTGGCTTCGTCCCCGTCATGAAATTAGTTTCACATCTTGACATTAAAATGCATTCTAATCTGACTGCCAGCAGGGGGGGGGGTTCTTGCGCTGTCTTTCACTCCTCCCTGTTTTATTCTTACTCTTCTTTTTATACACTCACCAGTTCTTCCTGGGCTTCTCTGTCCCTCTTTCACTGTCCTCCATCCCCCCCCCCCTCCACCCCCCACCAACCCTCCTTCAGTGTGCAGTCTCTGCAGAAATATAATGCAGAATTATTCAGAGGGGGGGTGTAGGA